>JAADWZ010000713.1:0-13263 GCA_023336445.1 Pythium dissimile
ATGACTCGGTGAGAAGAACCAGTTGTAGTTGTCATTGTCTTCGACTGGAGCCACGGCGACTGCTGCAATTTGATTATTGAAGTTACCGTCACGGCTGACGAGGATGATTTGAACCCCGTTGTACTTTCGGTGCTTCATGTGTGCAGCATCAATGCCGTACAGGCCCTGACCCTTCAAAAACCACTGTGGTTTAAACACAATGGTTGCACGCCAGAACCGGTTCTTGTCGTCTCGTTGTAGCTCGGTGAACGTCCCAGGGTTTAATCGCTGGAATTCGGCCAGGAAACTGGGCAAGAATTCGACTGTTGTCGTCTTCCGAGAAGATACGAGCAGTCACCTTTTCCTTAGCCCGATACATAACAAGTCTCGAAGCAGGGATTCCATTCTGGTGCTGAACCTGAGTGACGAGCGCTTGTGCGGATGTTGATATATCGGTCGCCAAAGTAGCACAGACGACCGTGTTCACTTCAAGTTGGCGCCGGCTCGGCTTTGCAATGCCGGTGCAGTTTACGTGATTGAGGTTGGCTTCTGTGACGTGCCAGTCACCAGGTCCGCTCTTCGATCTGAGACGTGACAGAGACACAGACCAGCCGCAGCCAGTGTCTGCACTGCTCCATTCTACGCGACGAAATGTACCCCCTTTGGTCGCAACTCGAGCGCGTTTGCCCTGCTGTAGAGCTACATCCTTTACAGCGTTGACCGCCTCTTTCCCTGACCTCCATCGCAGTGCCTTCAACTCCTCCATTCTTGAGCAATGACCTGCTTGCGTACAGGACAGGGGTCAGTTTGTGTCTCAGAGCTAATTGTAGCCATTCTTGGCCTAGGGTTCTGTAGCCATTCTTGGTCGAATATTCTCGTCATATACACCAAACCCATCTTATGTGATGGTATTATTTGAACACGACCAAGTCACTTCTGTTTTAAACACCTTGTATCACCTTTTGCGCAAGTTTTCGATTTGGGTCACCTTTTGCAATTTACCCTTGATTTAAATTGTATGGATACATTTGAATTGAGCGTCTCACAGGCACAGTAGCCGGTATCGAGGGTCCGGCCATCACGCGAACAAGCGTGTTGAGCACCTCGCTCATCACGCGGCTCGCGTAGTCCATTTTCTCGCTCGCTACAAGCCCGTTGAGCGTGTGCTACACGCCTTCTTCACGGCCGTTGCTGATCGCATTGAGCCGGTCGGTCTAGACTGTTCCACCAGAGGGTATTTGTCCACACGGCGTCTTCATCCACCGTGGTCTTCCGGATCTCTGGACAGGGATGGATCGCAGCCACTGCAGCACACTCGTCGGCGTGCGCCCGCGGAAAACCATAAACACGTTGTGGATTTTGAGCGGCAGACCTGGATACTTCTCGACCATTCGAACAATGCGGATATCAGGCGAAACGTGCTCGACGATCGTGTAGAAACACTTCACGTTTGGAATGACCACCGTCCGTATGAACTTGGAGCTATCGATGTATATGCTCCATTGCTTTTGCGCGAGCGTCTTGGCATCAATGCCTGGATAGTTCTTCCAGAAGCTGTAGTGGAGCGTGCCCGTCTTGGCGTCTAGCCGGCGCTTGTCGTGCCAGCCAATGAAGCTCAACCCGGATGACTACGTCGGTCCTTCGCTGGACGAATACACTTTAATCTGACGTATCGAGTCGCGCACAAACTCCGCACACGCCTCCATCGACCAGTCCGTGAACACCGCGGCATCCGCCTGACTCCAGCGTTGGCAGTGCATCGTCCACTCGTCGACCTCCTCGCCTCTCGTGAGCTTGCGCAACCCGTTGAGCTCTCCGATCCGATGCGAAACCATATGCTGGAGCTCTCGATTCTCTGTACTCAGGCTTTTCTCTTGCTCCGCGACCGCGCGCGATCGCCGCAGAAAGTCGCGGATCACAGGCGACGTCACCTCCACGGTCTCCGGTACTTGAGACGGCGCCGGCAGTGATGACGCGTCGTCGTTTTGGTCGAGCGCCGACGGCACGTGGGCAGCGACTCGCTCAAGCACACTGACCTGTCAGCGCATGTCGTCTATGTAGCTCTAGAGCAAAAACAAATCGACCACGGTCGTTTCGGTTGGACAATTAGGACGACACGACGAGGGTTCATCTGCTAGAAAGGACTGCACGTACGATGCGCTTGGCGCGCGACTTGTTCTCGATGCTACGAAGGCGCGCGCGGTCGGCGGTCGGCGGTCGGCGGTCGGCGGCGCCACGGAGCGCGGCGACTCGACGGCCAGCAGCTCCCAGAGCGCGCGGTCCACATCCGAGTTCGACTCGTCCAGCGGCGGCAGCGGCCCATCGGTCGCGCAAAACCCAGTGTCACATGGGTCAGTGACGCCGACTCGAACATTGCACAATGGGTACGTGAATGCGAGGATTCGATTGGCCAAAATGAAGATTACTTAATCAATTTCTTAGAATCAGCACAATAGGACAGCTCAGGAGCACATTGTAATCTGGAAAATAAGATTCAGCTCTCCTCCTGTGACCTGGCCGCGTGCACAAAAACAGGCGTCATTGGCTACTGGTACAGACTCGGTCCGCTGCCTCTGCAAACTAGGCATAAATGCCTAGATGCCAAAAAAAAGCTAAACAGGCCTTTCTGAACCCAGCAATTGGCATTCTTATGGAAAATGTGTCGGAAGGGCCAAAGTGTTGGACAAGGCGTTGTGGAACCCAATATAATACAATAGTCTCACCTCCCTAGGCGTCCTCTCAAGCGATAGCGAGAGTTTCCCCGGCTGAAGTTGCTCCAATGTTCGTCCATAGGGCCAAAAAGTGGCGTGGGGTCCGTGTAAGACGCCTCATCAGCCTGAAATTGCTACTTGCGGTCGAAGCTGGTTGAATTTCTTCGCAAACTCTGTTTGAGAACAGCTGAGAATAGCGCATGGTCCTGCCACTTTCCTGAAAACACAGGGTTTTGAAACTCTTGGATTACGTATTATGCACCTGTAATGTAGCTATTGCCTACTTTGCAGAGGCCTGAAAATCGAACTTCTGTGTGGACTTTTGCAAAATGTCGGGGTTATTCTCATGATTCGTCCAAACATAGGAACTACCTGCCAAATGTGGGGGCAACGCTGTTTGAGGGGGCCATTTAGGCCTGAACTCGGAAACCTCGATTCCTTACCAGCCTCTTGTGAAGGCACCCATTGCACCGAGTTGGGCCTGGGTAGAGCAGGCAGGACCTTGTGTACGATGTGCCCTTGTGGATTCGTATTCTCATAGAAGCACGAGGGATGGATCGCGAGTGTTGCAGTGGTCTCACGTAATCTAGTCTTGGTCTATCAACGCCAACGGCACGTGAGCGGCGACTAATAGCACGAGCGCTTGGAGCTGCCTGGGCACTTTGTCGCGAAACGGATACCGAGCTGAGGTCGCGCAGACTTCGTCTTAGCACAGGCTGCGAGATAGTGATAGTTCAGCCTAGACAATGTGGTTTGACACCAGGCCAACTACCGGATAGCAGTGCGCTCCGTGCGAGCAGTGGCTTCTAGCTCAACGCCTCTTCGACCGATGGAGCCGCCGCGGCCGCTGGACGAGTCGGCCTCCGATGTGGCCCGCGCGCTCTGGGAGCTGCTGACTGCCGACTGGCCGCGCTCGGTGGTAGCGCCGGCCACGGCGCGCGCACACCGTCGCCACATCGAGAACAAGTCGTGCGCCAAGCACAAGGTACAGTCAATTAAAACAACCTGTTCTCACTGGTTTCCCATTCGACTAGTCCAACACCATTTCACAATGCGCCCTATGAACAATAAAATCTGTAGGACTATGTGAGCGACCTGCGCCGGCAGGTCCGCGTGCTCGAGGTGGTCGCGGCACACGTGCCGTCGGCGTTCGACCAATGCGACGACGCGTCATCGCTGCCGCCGCCGCCGTCTACCATGTCAATACCGGAGACCGTCGAGGTGGCGTCGCCTGCGATCCGCGACTTTCTACGTCGCTCGCGCGTGCTCGGGGAGGAAGAGGAAGCGCTACGCGCGGAGAATCGAGAGCTCCAGCAGATGATTTCGCAGCGCAACTGGCAGCTTAAGCCGATGCGCATGCTGATGAGAGGCGTCCAAGTGGACGAGTGGGCGCTGCAGTGCCAACGCTAGCGAGACGTGACGGCAGTGGTGTTCACTGACTGGTCGCTGGAGGCGTGCAGGCAGTTTATGCGCAAGACACTGCGCCAGATTAAAGCGTATTCGTCAGGCGACGGACCGGTTTATCCTCGGGGCTAAGCTTCATGGGCTGGCATGACCAGCGGCGTTTAGACGCCACGACCGGCTCGATCCACTATAGCTTCTGGAAGGACACGGTTGGGATGAACACCGAGACGCTCATGCGAGTGAACTTGGAAATCTAAACCGACAGCGCCAAGTACATTCGCACGTTCCAACGCCAAGTCTTTCCATGAGATCATCCAGCGCGTGTCCCCAAACATCGTCATTGCGCGCTTGGTCTACCAGCTTCCGAGTATGCCATACAAGATCCACAACGTATTCATGGTCTTCCGCGCGCGCACGCCGACTGGCATCGTGCAGTGCGTGCGATCCATCCCATGTCCAGAGATCCAGCAGGCCACGCTAGACGACGGCGCCGCGTGGGCGAACCATCTCTTCTGGGACAGTGTCGACCGTCTCGACACGAGCCAAGACGGCGAGGCAGGCGTGAAGCACACGGTCCACGGGTTCATCGCGAACGACAAAGTCGACTACGCGAGCCACTCGATGAGCGACGTGCTTCACACGCTCGTTCGCGCCGAGTGCTGGACCCGCACGGCCCTAATCGGCCAATGATAAAAAGTGTGTTTGAGGCCGAAGTAGCTACACGTGCATTTCTATAGTTAGTCCTGCTTAGAACCAAAATCGAGTGTACTGTTCTGGTCCGGACTCGACGCTGACGCTGACGCTGACGCTGACGCTGACGCCGACACTGACACTGACCCTCCCAGGACGCATCTGCCTCACCAGAACGTCTCCTTCCACGAACAACAGTCCAGCCGTTCCTCGTGTGTGGCTGGTTTCCACGCCCCAAACCAGCGTCGAGTCAGCAGTGTCTAGCACCATGCTGCGTCGCCCACCGCTCTGGTTGCTGCCTGGTCTGCTCCACTGGACTCTGTGGCTGTTCATGGCCGTAGTCATCGGCTTCCAGTTCCTCGGCGTCGTCTGGGACTCGTCGACAATCAACGGCCTCCTCCAGTATGGCCGTGGACCCACCGGTCCGCCGCTGAAGCTCGAAGGATTCAACGACGAGGCCTACGCCGATCGTGCGATCGTGTGCATGATCCAAGGCCGGGTCTTTGTGCCTACGCCCGCCAACACTGTGCTCGCAGACGCCAAGCTATCGCCCCTGGTCGACTCGACTGGCGAAACTATCAGTGGCTTCCGCGTCGTCAAGCGGCAGGTGATGCAGCTGCAGCCGCAGATCTCCAAGCACTATGTGTATGTATGTGAGCGGCTCGGCCAGACGCTCGCAGCGATCCAAGACAGCTGCGCGGCGCTCGGGTACAACATCACCCGCGATTCGCTCCGTCTGCTGGGCGATGTGGGCAGCAACGTAACCCACGAGATCCCGCGCGCGCTGCCAGTGCTGGTGGTCCCGTACGCGGACAACTCCAAGGTCTCGTTCTACATGATCCCAGGGTGGGACGGCTCGGCCTGCGCGTTCCGTCTCTTTGGCTCGTACCAGTCGCCCAGTCTGAGCTACAGCGTTCTGCGCGGCGTGCCACGCGCCATGCGCGAAACAATGGTCAGCCAATGGGTCGGCCAGCCCGGCGGCCAATGGCGCAATGGCTGGTACGAGGCCCCCGACGGCAAGCGTTGGTTCTCCAACATGGGCTCCTCCAACACCAAGCAGCCGTACGGGATCCTGGACCGTCAATTCGACACGGCGGCCAACAGCGAGATGGACTGCAGCTTGTCTTCGGCGCCGCCGTCGTGCAAGCCTGGCCTGGTCATCGAGAGCTGGAACGCCGAGCTCACGCAGACCACGCGGCTGACGCAGCAGTCGCAACTGATCGTCTCGAACGGTGCTCGCTTTGGCTGGTTCTTGTTTGAAGCGGTCACGGTGACCGACGTGAAGATCTCGCACTCGCTGCAGACGTTCATCTCCAACGTCTCGGTGCTCGTGCTGCTCACGCGCTGGTTCGTCACGCTCGCGGCCATGCTGCTGACGTTCAAGCGAGGCGCTGGTCCCTGGCAGACCACGTCCATTGGCTGCCTGTCCAGTTCGCGAACATTTAACGCGCTCCCGCTGCTGCTAGCAACACGGCTCAAGACCACGCTGTGCGTGTTTTTCACCGCGGGCTGCTTCTTTGAAGGCCAGCAGTCGGCGTTTTCCACGGCGTGGTTCATCATCTACCCGGGGCTCGTTGAATTCATGCTCTACTATTTCAGTCTGCTCAATATCCTCGCCAAGTTCTCGTACCGGCGCATGAGCGACGTGCTGTTTGCGCCCACGCTGGTCGTGTTTTGTGCGCTCCACTATTTCCGCAAGTCCGTCTCTGCGTCTGGCATTTTCGGGCTCAGCAGCCGCGTGGCCACGCAGATCATGTCCAACGAGGTGGACGCGCTGACGCTGCCTGACTTTGTGCTGACCGACGCGGCCATGCGCATCAACGGGAACCTCACGCCGATCTTCTACTTCAAGATCGCACTGCTCGTGCTGAACCTCGTGCCGCTACTGCTCGCTGAAAACATGACCGAACGAAAAAACAAAAAGCTGCAGACGGTGCCGCCCTGTGGCCTCGAGCGTGTGCTTGCACTGCGGGCGGCAAATGTCGGAGGGCTCGGTCAGTCTCCAGTCTACGCCGCGCGGCTTGCACCACGTGTAAGACGAAGTTCGAGCGAGTGGAGCGTCGTGCCGTTCACGAACCGACCTGGCGACAAGAACAAAAAGGAAGAACAGGCTGAGACCGGACCGAGCCACGTGCTGGTCGGGTACGAGATCAACCGGCTTGGCTACGTAGTCTTTGGCGGCAAGTTCTTGCTGACCTACGACGACTGGTACACGCTGACGACGATGGCGCCGTTGCGCGTGATCGAAAAGCTGTGGAATTGTCGTGTCGTTGTGTTTGATGTAGTTCAAAACAGAGACAACGGGAACTTTCGCGTGGTGCGAACGCCTCGGTTTTGTCGCCTGGACGATCGGGAGCTGCGCGCTGTTCCGTTCTTCGATGTTATGGTGGTCGACTTCGAGTGAGCTGCAGGGAAAGTAACAGCGCACTCATCATATCGTGTCGAAGATCCAACACCACTGAGTTTTTATTGCACCCTCAGATATTGGTGTGGATGACACCAATGTAGCCAATTCGTGGGAGAATTGGCGTGCCAAACAGCGAACGCGTAGTACTTGGACGAGATCGCAATGTAAGATCCATGTGTTGTTCTCCCTCCGATCGTGGGTCTTTTCTATGGGTTTGACCGAGATTTTTGTGAAACAATACAGCAAGTGGTTTTGGCTTCTCAGTGAAACCGCCAGACCGTCACGCGATAGAACGGGATCGCGCGCAACTTCGGGTCGTCCAATCGGCATAAATACGGAGTGCCCGTCACCCGATAGCTGCCATAATCAGTGCGCTTCACGTCGCATACAACTACACGGTAGTTCCACAGCTTTTCCACGACGCGCAGCGGGGCCATAGACGTGAGGATGTACCAGTCGTCGAACGAGAGCACAAACTTTTCTCCGAAAACGAGATAACCAAGCCGACTCATTTCGTAGCCAATCAGCACGTGCTTAGGTTGGTCTGGATCCGTCGATCCATCACCTTTTTTCAGGTCGTCTTCACGCGGGAAAGCCTTGTGAAGTGGCTCAACAGCCGTATGCGAGAACGGCACATCCGATTTACTCGGTGCCACGGGTCGCTTAGTGTTCACAGACGACACGTCGATACGCTTTTCAACAGTCGACGCAAGCGTGGCGTATACCTCCGATCGTCCGAGGCCGCCCATATTTGACGCACGCAACGCCAGCAAGCGCTCAATGTCACACGCCGCAAACGCTCGGAATTTCTTGCCCTTCTCCGTCATATTCTCCGCCACCAACAATGGCACAAGATTGAGCACCATCAGAGCAATCTTGAAGTAGAACAGGCCTGCGATGCTGCCGTTCATTCGGATCGCTGCGTCGGTGGTCAGAAAATCGGGGAGCTTCATGGCGGTGACCTCTTCCGACGCAAAGAGTGTCGAGACGCGGCCAGGGATGCCGAGCCATTGTGCTCCCGCCAGTTCCTCCCGAAAGTAATGCAACGCGCAGAGCACAAGCAGCGTCGGCGTGAAGAGCGCGTCACTCATACGCCGGAAGGTGATCTTGGCGAGAGCGTTCAGAAGGCTGTAGTAGAAAAGCAATAATTCCACGATCCCAGGGTACGTGATGTACCAAGCCTTCTCCAGCGCCAGCTGCGGCCCTTCAAACGAGCAGCCCACCGTGAAGAACGCACTCAGCGACGTCTTCAACCTCGGTAGCAGCACGACCGGAAGCGCATTAAAAGTACGCGAGCTGGAGAGGCAACCGATTCCTGTGGTCTGCCACGTTGCATCACCCAGCCAATAGCTGTGCAGCATCGCAGCCAATGATACGAACCATCGGATGAGAATCATACAGATCGAGGCGTTGGAGATAAACATCTCGAGCGAATAGAAAATTGTGATCGTGCTCGCCATCGTCGAGTCGAAGAGAAAGAATCCAAAGCGCATGCCGTTCGTGGCGAACACGTAGTCTTCTTGCGTGATTTCCGACGTGGTGGTGAGTTGGTTGCCCCAATTGTCGAGGATAAGAGCTGGTTTGCAGCGACTCACCGCATAAACAGCGTCGCAGTCAAGTTCTTTGTTCGCGAGCGTATCAAATTGCCGAACGTGGATTCCGTATGGGCCTTCGTTCTTCGACGTCATCATGTTGGAAAACCACCGTTGACCTTCCGCGTCCTCGTACCATCCATTGCGCCACTGGCCGTCTGGTTTCTTCAGCCACTCGACGGTCTTGAGCTCTCGCACTGTCTTTGGAACCGCTCGAAACATGCCCCACTCGATCGTAGGTGTCTGGTAGAGACCGTTCAAACGGAATATACAGGCGGAGCCTTGCCATCCAGAAATCACATAGTGCAATTGGACAGCGTCATCACTCGACGGGACAATAAGAATCGGTAGCGCCTGCGGAATCTGTCGAGTCGTGTTGCTGAACACGTCGTCGACAACGCGCAGTGAGTCGCGCGTGACGTTGAACCCAAGCGCGTCACAGCTGTCCTGAATCGCCGTGAGCGTGTAGTCGATTCGGTCACAAACGCGCGTGTAGATGTCTGTGATCTGCGGCTGCAGCTTCACTCCTTCTCTCTTGACAACACGAAAACCACTCACAGAGTCACCTTGCGTGTCGATCACAGTCGAGAGTGTCGAGTCCGCCAGCACGGTAGAGAGCTGCATTGGCACATATGAGCGGCCCTGAGTCCTGCATACAATCGACCGGTCGGTGTAGGGCTCATCATTGAAGCCAGTAATTGACGTCGGCGGGTTGACCGGGCTGCGGCCCTGCACCGTCTTCGTGACTGTCGATGAGGTGTTCCAGACGATCCCAAGGAACTGGGAACTTGTGAGCACCACCATGAGCAGCCAGACGCCCCAGTTGACCAACCCGGGAAGGAACGCAAGCCGCTCGCGAAACGAAAGCGTCATTCTCGAAGGTGCTGATGTTGAATGTGCCGTCAGTCAGGAATTCTCGCCACGCTGCGAAAGCGACTCGTCAGTTTGGAGCTATCAGATCCTTGAATGCCTTGGAAACCACCCATCTTCTAAAAAACGCCCGAAATAACGCGCACACTTGGATTGATCGTGAGAAGTGAAAGAGCTTTGACGGGTGTTGCAATCGTTTGTGTGTAAGCACCAAATTGCGCACTGTTTTTTTTGTGTGAATACTGGGCAAGCAACGTAGTAACGCAGTTGCTCGTCGCGCAGCCTGTATGGCAGCCACCATTTCTCGTACCGATCTTAAGCATTACCTCCACCACGTACAAATAGAGATCATGGCTACATGCGCTGGCCCCAGCTCAATATCACTGGAACGAACCAATCGTGATCTGGTAGAATGGAATACGGCGCAGGTGCGGGTCGTCAAGACGGCAATAGTAGGGCGTTCTTGTCACGCGGTAGCTGCCGTCATCGTCACGGACAACATCGAAGACGGTGATGCGATGGTTCCAGAGCTGTTCCACACCGCGGAACGGTGCGAGCGACGTGAGAATTGACCAGTCGTCATACAAAAGCACGTGTTTGTCGCCAAAGATGACGAAGCCGAGGCGACTCATCTCGTAGCCGATGACGACGTGGTCATTACGTACACCGTTGTCTTTATCCTTTCGGTTTGGAGCGGCTATCAAGCTTGAACTCGGCGATAGCTCAAACTGACTGGGTGGTGTCTGCACGTGCACTTTCGTAGTTGCTCGAGTTGAATGAGCAGCCTGGTTCAGCGAAAGGGCGCTTCGCATCGTGTAAATATCGGACTTACCCAAGCCTCCGAGGTTCCCGACACGCAGAGCAAGAAGGCGCTCGACATCACACGCAGCGATGATTTGAAGCTTTTTGCTCCTCTTCAGCGTCATGTTGTCCGAGAAGATGAACGGCACAAAATTGAGCAACAGAATACCGATCTTGATGTAGAAGATGGACTTGACGTTGCCGTTGAGTCGAAGCGCCACGTCCGTCGTGAAGAAATCCGTCACTTTAAGCGTATCTACCTCGCTGGGCAGGATCAACGTTGTCACTCGTCCGGGGATGCCAAACCAACCGCAACGAGCGATTTCTTGATTGAAAAAGTGCAGCCCACACAAAGCGACCAACGTCGGGCCGAACAATACATCACTCACTCGTCGGTAGGTGATCTTGCCGAGAATATTGAGCAAACTAAAGTAGTAGAGAAGAAATTCAATGATGGCGGGGTACACGACGTACCACGAGTTGGACAACGCAGCTTGAGCACCTTCAAAATAACACCCCACGGTGAAGAACGCACAAAGCGTTGATTTCAAACTCGGCAGCAAGAACAGAGGCAGCAAGTTGAACGTGCGCGAGCCCGAAAGACAGCCAATCCCTGTGGTCGTCCACCCGTACACGCCACGATAATAGCTGAACAGCATCGTCGCCAAGCTGACCAACCACCGCAGGAGAATCAAGAAGATCGACGAGTTGGAGATGAATGTATCCAACGTGTAGACGGTCTTGATGGTTTTGACTATTGATGCCTTGAACATGAAGAGCCCGAAGCGCGATCCTGTGCTGACAAACACTTGATCTTGCTGTGCGTACTGGATTGTCGATGTGAGCGTACTTCCCCACGTCTCGATCACCAGACCGGGCTTGCAGCGCGTAAGCGCGCCCTTGGCATCACAGTCAAGCTCGCTGTTTGCGAGAGTGTCGAATTGTCGAACTTCCAAGCCGAACGGCCCTCCATTCTGGGACGTCATCATGTTGGAGAACCATTTTGTGCCTTCTAGGTCTTCGTACCACCCGTTTCGCCATGTACCACCAGGCTTCTTCAGCCAATCCACTGTTTTCGACTCACGGACAGACTGTGGGACACCTCGAAACAGGCCGTAGTCGATGGTGGAGGATTGATACATACCGTTCAGACGGAAGACGCACGCCGATCCTTGCCAACCAGGGATGACATAGTAGGCAGTGACGGCGTTGTCCCAGAATGGTATAATCATAACCGGCAAGGCGGAGGGAATTTCTTGCGTAGTGGTGCTCGAGACGCCGTCGATAACACGAAGTGTGTCGCGCGTGACGTTGAAGCCGATCGCAGAACAACTGTCTTGGATGGCGGTCATCGTAAAGTTGATGCGATCGCACACACTCGCATAGGCATCGGCAATCTGCGGTGAGAGCGTCATGACACCTCTCTTGGACATTCGAAGTGCATTCACGGCGAGTCCTTCCTCGCCTGTGACTGGTGAGAGCATTGGGTCAGCGAGAACTGCGCTCAGTTGCTTCGGCACGAACGATCGACCTTGCACCATGCAGACGATCGATCGATCCGAGTACGGTTCATCGTTGAAGCCTGCAATCAGTGAAGATGGGTTTTCGGGACTGCGGCCGAACATGTTGTCGTAGCGCGACGTCGAGGTGTCGTAGAAAATGCCAAGGAATTGGGAGCAAATGAGAAGCGTCATGAACGCCCATATTGTCCAGTCACCGAGCACCTGCGCACGCTTGAAGTACTCTCGCCAGGTTAGTACCATATCACTGGCGCAGACTTGGTTCCGATTCCGCTTGTAGACTCGACTCTGCAAATTCTCTTCGAAGGCTTGTTTGCTCAGCGCAAAGTGCAGCTTCCCTTATCACCGAGTTGCCGGTCCGGCATGTGCTTGTGTCTCCAAAATAGCTTTCGCAAGATAGTCTCCCATTCGATACTTGGTCTCTTGGGAAGATTTCGGATCCGAACGAACCACGAAACCCCCGGGTGGGACAAACTGGCAAATTGGCGCATGTGTCTCGCACGATCAACTCGGAATATTTTTAGGAGCAGCCCTAGCGCTTTGAACCGAGAGACCGTTGAACCGAACATTTGCGGCAGGTCGGCGTGTGATCCGGTGGGGGAGGTCAAGTTCAGTCGAGTTCATCCTGAAGCGCATACCGGTAGACCAGGTCCCACGACTGGGTCAGCAGCCGCTGTCAAACCTAAGAAGTTCATTCGTGGTTAGTGTCTGATGTTTCCCTCTCAGAATGATGAAACTCGCAGTATTCTTCGCTTGGCACGAGCTCGAAAAGATGATGCGAGCATGTATGACGCCTCAGTTGACGATGATTTTTGACATCCGACACTCTGCCTCCATGCAAAGACTTTCCAGACCAGACTCGTCGCACGATTTAATAACTCTCCCAGATATAGGTGGTTAACGTTTGGCCTCACCAAATGCCGACTCTTCCCCCCAAGCAATCGGCGACGGCGTTGTGTTCGACTGGGCTTTGGCGGAGACTGTGAACATGACGAGTTCGTCGCGTAGTTCATTGATGACTGCGTTTCACCGCTTGCACTGAAGGGAAGGTGTCTCGATTCGCCTTTTCACGTGAGCAAATAGATGATTGAAGGCCAAGACTCCGCATGACCACTTTCGTCCTCTGCTATTCCTCTACGGCCTGTGGCCCTCAATGAAACAAACAACGTGACGATCCCACTTTGTTCCTACGTTAGTCGTCACGAATGATGGCAAGTGGGGGGGGGGGGGGGGGGGGGGGGGGGGGGGGGGGGGGGGGGGGGGGGGGGGGGGGGGGGGGGGGGGGGGGG
>JAADWZ010000714.1:0-13206 GCA_023336445.1 Pythium dissimile
CAAGCAACCAAGCAACCAAGCAACCAAGCAGCCAAGCAGCCAAGCAAACAAGCAGCCAAGCAGCCAAGCAAACAAGCAAACAAGCAAACAAGCAAACAAGCAAACAAGCAACCAACTAGCCACTCAGCCAACTCTATTCCGAGTCATTCGCTATGACCACTCCCGCTGACTACAAGCTCTTCACGCCGCACACGATCGGCAAGGACCTCGTGCTCAAGAACCGCATCGTGATGTCGCCCATGGGCCGCGCTCGAGCGGACAAGATCCTGCGTGAGCCCACGGAACTCAGCGAGCTCTACTACGCGCAGCGTGTGAGCGCCGCACTCATCATCACTGAAGCTACCGCCATCAGTGAACAAGCCTACGGATGGTACGGGAACCCGGCGCTGTACACGGAGTCCCATGCCGCCGCCTGGAAGCAAGTGGTGGACCGCGTCCACGCCCGCGACGGGAAGATGTTTCTGCAGCTCTGGCACATGGGCCGTCAGGCCCACCCGAGCTTCAATCCCAAGAACGAGATCGTCGCGCCGACGGCACTGAAACTCAGCCAGGGCCACACGCGCGACAGCAGCGGCACCCACGCGCCGTTCGAGATGCCGCGCGCGCTCGAGACCGACGAGATTCCTGGTATCGTGGACGACTTCCGCAAGAGCGCGGCGCTGGCCAAGCTTGCAGGCTTCGACGGTGTCGAGATCCACGCAGCGAACGGTTACTTGGTCGATGCCTTTCTCCAGTCGAGCACCAACAAGCGCACCGACCAGTACGGTGGCTCGATCGAGAACCGCGCTCGGTTCCTGCTGGAGATCGTCGACGCCATCAAGACGGTGTGGCCGTCGGATCGTATCGGTGTGCGTCTGTCGCCGAATGGAGACTTTGCCGAAATGGGCAGCGCCGACAACTTTGAGCAAACGACTTACACGGTGGCTCAGCTCGCCACGCACGAGCTGGGGTACATCGCAATCTCGGATGGCTTTGGCTTTGGACGCCACGACAAAGGCCGCTTCGTCACGGCGTTTGATGTCAAGCAACACTTTCCGAGAACGGTGATCGCTGGCAACAGCTACACGCGTGACATCGCCGAGGGAGCCGTGCGGAGTGGAGCCGCCGATCTCGTGTCGTTTGGTCGTCTGCACATCTCGAATCCGGACCTGGCTGAGCGCTTCCGCAACGACTGGCCGTTGAGTTCCGATGCGTCGTACGCCGACTACTGGGACGCCGACAAAGGAGCGGAGGGGTACACGACATTCCCAGCGTATGAGGCAGCCAAAACGGAAGAGATCCAACAAGACATCCCGTGACTTTGGAGCGCGTGATTGAAGACTCCAGGTACATGTAGCTGTAGCTCCGGGTGTCGGCTTCTCTTTACGAAACTCTTTTTTTTTAGAGTGCGTTTGTCTCTATCCTGGTGTCAGTGGAACTCATTGGGACAACAATGGCACATACATGCTGGGCAGCAGGTCAGCTTGACCAGCACTGTCTTGACGAGCTGGCCGCGCTTTGATTGGCATGGTCTTGGTCCCACCACACTTGCGCTCATCTCACTGCCAGTCGAAATGTACTGACCTGAACGACCGGCCGAAATAAATCTGAGCGGGAGGGGATGGTAGGAACCGCACCCAAGAGTACAGTATGCTGCCGATCGCGTAATACTGACATCCTTCTGCGGGAAGGTCCTTAAAAAAAACCAAAAAATGGTCCCCCCCTCCTACTACTAGTCACCCTCGCCCTCCTCCTCCGCTGCCGCCGCTCGTCGATCTGCGCCACCCGAGAAACCTCGCGACGATGATCGATGACGTCCCGCCGCTGCGGTGCAAGGCCGAGCTGCCGCGGCCGGGTCTAACCAACAGTGCCACGCCGGCGCCGTCGTTGAGTCTGACGCAGCCTCCTGTGGTCTCCCCACTCAACTTGGATAGACAGGCCACGTCGGTGCCTCCCACAAGGAGGCCGCGGTACCAACAGGAGCTGTTGGTGAAGCGCGAGTCTATGGCGACGAGCTCGGCTGGGGGCGAGGTCGGCAGGACGCCCTCCAAGCGCAAGCCATCGTACTTGGCACAGCGAGTGGGTACTGATATAGCTGTATCGTTCCGGTGCTTGATATGGCTCACAGGCCGAGTTCAACTTTTGAGTTCGTAGGAAGAACGCGAGGAGCTCGAGGACGAGGTGCGCGCACTGGAAGTGCAGCTCGAGCAGCTGCGGTGCCAGGCCGGGTTGCCGTCTCGAGAGGAAAAGGATGAGCTGTCTGCGGTCGAGGCCAGCAATTTCCACCTCGAGGAGAAGTTACACGTCAACGACCTGTACCTCTCGCGCGTCCACTCGATGGTCACCAGCGAACTGGTAGGGGACGGTTCGACCATTCGTCTACTCGCCGCGTCGCCTGGAATATCCACGCCATCTCACCCATTTTGCGTCGTCTATATGTTGTTAACACAGCTCGGCGGACCAGTGAATCCGCTGTCGACGTTTATCCACTTGCCGCGAGACATTGCGGAGCGTCGCGCGATTCTCCGAGACCTGCGCGATCTGAAGTTGCGACGCGCGGAAGAAACGCTCGCGGAGCGGCTCCACCACCTCGACCACACGATCCCGTACACGAGCGAAGAGCGGTTCACCACGGAGAACGGCCAGTACCACTGCCACCGCGTGACCATGACGCCGCTGCCCAACTTCTCGTCCGTGCGCGAGCTGTTCGACTACTACGTGCACTTCTTCTACAACATGGAGATGGCCGTGACGGATCTGCTGGGCCAGCTCACGATCCGTGAAGACTCGGAGGAGATCGACCCGACCATCTGGAACCAGCGCATCGTGACGACCGCGGACGACGTGGGCTGCACCGAGGAGCTCAACACGGTCGGGTTTGCTCGGTTTTACGACGAATCCTCGGGCCACCCAGGAGCTCCGTACGGCATTGTCGCCTACGACACAGTCAACGTGGACGATTTGTACCCGTATCTGCCACACGAGCGCACCTGCAAAGACTTTCAAGGCGCGCATTTCGTCGGCCAAGTGCCGATACCCGACACGGACGAGACCGTGGTCGTGTTAAAACAGTGTTTGTTCACCATCCAACTGCCACCCCAGTTTCCCCTAGAGCTCGACAAGCTCAAGCAGCTGCAGGAAAACTGCTCGCGCTGGCCGATCGCCACTCTCAAGTACTTGCGCGACTACGTGGCGCCGACCAGCAAGAAGGGCGAGCCCGAAATGTAGCCATGTCTTCAAGCCCATGGACTATTTAAGGACATGCTTCGTGTGGGAGCTCCTCGATAGCCACCGACTAGAACCCTAGAGCGAGAGTTGCGCTCCAACGTCCGATTATGGAGTCACCCACTCTCCGCGCCGTCTCGCGCACCGGAGTGCGAGCAGCTGATCAGAGGAGATCCGCATCCTGGAGACCGGGCTGTGGACTGCCCAGATCATGTTGGGTCTCTCCACTGCGCGAATGGCCAGCTCTTGTGGACAAACAAGCAAACGGCAAATCTCGAAATGAAGGGAGAAAACTCAGCAGAAGCCTGCTAAGCCTCGGGCGCTGCTGCCAGAGTCGTGTTAGCTGTGATCTCGATCGTTGGTGTGATTCAACATTTAGACGCTGCTGCCGGTAGACAGCGAGCAGTCAGCTACTTAAACGCGTTGACTCGACTGATTTTTGAGGCAAATGGTCACAGATCACGTCATTTCTGTCCACCTTCCTCGCAGTGTCGTACGAGGCTTCACCAGTCTTGATTCAGACTCGATTCACGTTAGTATATGCGAACGAGTGGAGGAATCAAAAATCCTTTACACCCTGGGATTTGGCGATCCACAGGGCGCAAGACTGGATTGAGTGATTTCTGCTCCGTGAAGCAGACCATCTACTTGAAGTATTTGTAGCGCAGGCCGCAGTACTGGTCGTGCTCCGAGGCCTCAAACTGGAACGGCATGATCTCTTCAATCTTGGCCTTGACCTCGGGCGTGATCTTGTCTGCGATGGCGAATGCCTGCAAGTTCTCGTCCAGCTGTTTAATTGTCTTGGCGCCGAGAATCACGCTCGACACGTTCTCGTTCCTCACGCACCACGCGAGCGCGAGCTGCGCGAGCGAGCAGCCGAGTTCTTGAGCGATCGGACGCAGCTTCTCCACTTGGGCAGCGCGCTTGGTGGTGGTGTCGGGCTCTTTGCCCGCAAGTCGTGAGCCTTCCGGGATGCTGTCGGCGTATTTGCCCGTCAGCACTCCGTACGCGAGCGGCGACCAGGTCGTCAACCCGTACTTGTATTTGCTGTACAGTGACTTGTACTCGACTTCGACAGCGGAGCGATAGAACAGATTGTACTGTGGCTGCTCCGCGAGCGGCCGGATTAGTCCAAGACGATCGGCGACCTCGCAGGCGTGGAGGATCTCGTGCTCAAGCCAGTTGCTCGTGCCCCAGTAGAACGCCCAGCCTTGGTTGATGATAAAGTTCATGGCACGAACTGTCTCCTCCATGGGCGTCTCATCCTCTGGACGGTGCGCAAAGATCATGTCCACATAGTCGGTGCCAAGGCGCTTAAGCGAGGCCTTGGTGCCTTCGATGAGGTGCTTGCGGCTAATGCCGCCGGCGTTGGGGCCTTTCGTGAAACCGAAGAAGATCTTGGTGGTGAGCACCAGGTCCTCGCGCGTCCACACGCCGTCGTCGATGCCTCGCTGCAGCGCCTGGCCGACAACGAGCTCCGAGATGCCATTGCTGTAGGTCTCGGCCGTGTCCCAGAAGTTGATGCCGTGCTTGTACGCGTGCGTGAGGATCTCGTAGGCTTCGTCCGCTTGGCTCTCTTCTCGGAACGTGAGGCAGCCGTAGGAGAACGCGGACACCAGCAGGCCCGAGTCGCCGAGGAAGCGGTACTTCATGCCGATGTCGCTGCTCGGAGAGGAAGAGGCCATGGGTGAGAGCTTGGCGACGAGGGAAGAGGAAGAAATGCTCGCAGGTACACAAAGATCCGTGGGTGGACTGCCGCGCATCTTGCTGTTTTTCTGTGTTTTCTGTGGAGGAGCTTGTCTTCCAATGATTACGCAATGCTCCTTCAATTAGGCTAGTCTAGAAGTGAGTGAGTCTAATCGGTTGTTGTGTGGAACTGATGAAGGCGAATTAGCTCACTCACAGCAGCAATACTGTATTTGCTAGACCAGAGATCCGCTCCTTTCGACTCCCCCGCAAATTTCGACTCCCCCGCAAATTGCGAGTCCGAGTGTTGAATATGCTGCAGCTCCGCAAGTGTCATCGGCGGTGCTAAGTTCTCCCTACGAGGCCAGACACCGATCGACCCTGTCATTGTCACGTTTGCTGGATCATCCCACCGGCCAAATCTGGATCAGGCTCGCCTGTGACCTGCCTGGTCTCGAAAAAAGAACTGATTAAAAGTGTGCTTGGTCTCGAAGTAAGCTCACAAGCTTACAGCTTCAATTTGAAGGTGTGGTTCGTCTCGAAGTGAGCTCCCAAAGGGATATCGGTATCCTCTCATAATAAACGGACCAGATCCACATCGTTCGGTTGGGAATCAGAATTGCGTATAGTGTATACTGACTCTTCAACTTCAACTTGGACCTCCTGGTTGTAGTGAGTTGGATCCAACCCTTGCATGCGTGATCAAAAAGTTCCTGACGGCAGTGATGGGCAACACGTATACTTGAATACTATACACCTCACGCGCTTCTCGTGGCTTCAGCTTGATCTCCAGCCTCATTGCTCGATCTTCCTCGTCCTCCCCTCCCCAGCACTCCGTCTTCACCACCAAGCCTTCGCCATGGCCTCTTCCCCCAGCAGCGACATTGGCATGAAGTACCGCTTCCTCGGCGACTCGGGCCTGCTGGTGTCCGCGTTCTCCTACGGCTGCATGACCTTCACCAGCGAGGACCAAGTGGACGAGGCCTACGCCATCCTCACGCACGCGTACACGCACGGTGTCAACTTCTGGGACACGGCCGAGGCCTACAGCAATGGCATCTCGGAGCGCGTGACCGGCCGGGCGCTGCAGCGCGGCATCGACGACGGCGTGTGGACGCGCGAGGACATTGTGATCTCCACCAAGATCTTCTCCGGCACGAAAGACGGGCCGAACGCCAAGGGACTCGGCCGCAAGCACCTCATCGAAGGCACCAAGGCCTCGCTGGCGCGGCTGGGGACCGACTACGTGGATGTGATCTTCTGCCACCGTCCAGAAAAGTACACGCCCATTGAGGAAGTGGTGCGTGGAATGAACTTTATCATCGACCAAGGATGGGCGTTCTACTGGGGCACGAGCGAGTGGTCCGAGAACGACCTTCTCGAGGCCTGTGCGATCGCCGACCGGCTTGGACTCATCCGTCCGATCGTGGAGCAGCCGCAGTACAATCTCTTTGCGCGCTCCCGGGTCGAAGTCGACTACGCGTCGCTGTACAGCAAGTACAAGCTCGGGCTCACCGTGTGGTCGCCGCTGGCGTTTGGCATCCTCACGGGCAAGTACAAGGACGGCATCCCGGAGAATGCGCGTCTTTCGGTCGGCTTCTGGGCCAGTATGATTGGCGACATCACGGACCGCGCCGCTCAGGTGGAGAAGCTCCGCCCCGTCGCCGAGGAGCTCGGCTGCTCGCTCGCGCAGCTCGCGCTCGCGTGGTGCGTGACCAACCAGAACGTGTCGACCGTGATTCTCGGCGCGAAGTCCGTCGCGCAGCTGGACGAGAACTTGAAGGCGTTTCCGATCGCTGCCACGATCACGCCCGAGATCAAAGCCAAGATCGAAGCGATCATCCCGTTTGTGTACAAAGAGCCCAAGCGCGATTCGTACTACACGCTCCGCGATAAGTACCTCGCCAGCAACCTGTAAGAGAACGGCGCAGATTGGTTCCTGTAGCACGAGTGGCGTCTGCGCCGCAATGCTGTCCATGAAGCTTGACGTTCTGAATCACGTTGCTCATCGTCTGATACCATAGTATGAGACTCTGATTTATGTACGATTCAATAATCAATTTGGGTGGAGTATACACCATCACTCTGCCAGCTCTTTTGACACGCATCAATGTTGACCTGGAAGGTCTCACCAACACAACCTCCCCTCGCCTCCTCCACTCCTGGAATCCCCCAACCTAGTGGCCATGGCGACGACAACGGACATCGGCATGAAGTACCGGTTCCTGGGCGACACGGGGCTGCTGGTCTCAGCGTTCGGCTTCGGCTGCATGGTGCAGGACGACAAGGACGTGGATTTAGCGTACGCGCTCATGGTCCACGCCTTCCAGCATGCCGTCAACTTCTTCGACGCGGCCGAAGCGTACGGCGCCGGCGGATCAGAGCGCGTGGTCGGCGCGGTCATCCAGCGCGGCGTGGCGAACGGCGTGTGGACGCGAGAAGACCTCGTGATCTCCACCAAGCTCTTCTTCGGGCCGAACGGCGGGCCGAATGGCCGTGGGCTCAGCCGCAAGCACATCATTGAAGGTGCCAAGGGCTCGTTGAAACGCATGGGCCTCGAGTACACGGACGTTTTACTCTACCACCGTCCGGAAAGTACACGCCCGTGGAAGAGGTTGTGCACGCGATGAACTTTGTGATTGATCACGGGTGGGCGTTCTACTGGGGCACGAGAGAGTGGCACGAGACCGACGTTTTGGAGGCGTGTGACATCGCCGACCGTCTGGGTCTGATCCGTCCGATCGTGGAGCAGTCAGAGTATAACCTCATCGCGCGTACACGTGTCGAAGTCGAGTTCCAGTCGCTGTACAGCAAATACAAGCTCGGCTTGACCACGTGGTCGCCGCTCGCGTTCGGACTGCTCACGGGAAAGTACGCCAACGGGATTCCAGAGAGTACACGGCTCTCGAACGCCTACTTTGCCGGTCTCATCGGTGACGTGGACGCGCGGGCTGCGCAGGTGGCGAAGCTGCGCCAGATCGCCGTGGAACTCGGCTGTTCGCTGGCGCAGCTCGCGCTCGCCTGGACCGTGTCGAACGAAAACGTGTCCACCGTGCTGCTGGGCGCAAAGACAATCGAGCAGCTCGACGAAAACCTTAACGCGTTTCCACTTGTGGCCAAGATCACGCCAGAGATCAAGCAACGCATTGGAGAGGTCGTACCGTTCGAGTTCAAGTCGTCCACGTATGACTCGTACTAAACGATCCGCCAACAGTACCTCTAGAAGTAGTCCAAGTTCCACGCATGAAGTTGAGAGGTCTCAGCAGTGCATTTAAATTTGAAAACGTTTTGATAATCCAGAAACCATCGGATTCATATGTATGTAAAGTACGGTACCAGAACGGTTCCGTAGAGTGAGACCATAGCGTTACTATCAGACCTAGCTCTAGCTTCAAACTCCTTGAAGTAAGAGGTCTCACCTCACCAATTGGATAGTTCACCGTATCACGAATTGCAGTGAAAGCCCGCAGCTCGTGGACCTTTAGATGCGATACGATACGAAACGGTCCATATCGTCTGGTCCAGATTGGACAGATTCTGTGGTACAGTACAGTGTAGGGTCCATTGGGACCAACGTGCAGTGTAGCACTCTGTTTGCTCTCGTTCTGACCCATAAGAACCCGTTCAACCGCGCGTGGGGTGAGCTGGACGAGGCGGTCTCGTCGTTTGGGTTCGCAAAGGAGTCGCAGGGTGGCGTCAGCAAACTCAACTTCAAGTTGGAGCGCTGTACATGCTGAACAAGTCGATTCTGCTGGCCAGCGGCGGGTGGACGCGAGATCGACACGTCGCTCCATCCAGATCTCATGAACTGTGGCTGGCTGATACTCCCGGTGTCCATTTCTATGGAGAGAGCTCGTCTGCAATCACGCAGAAGCTTTCGGTTGCCGTAACGGCCCACAGAAAGTTCATTTTTCAGTGCAGAAATACGCTGCGTGAAGCCGTCCAACGCCGCTGACTTGGGTCGCCAGATTGCTGCGATCAAAAGCACTGGCGTGCCGTGGATCGTGTGGGAGATGTCCACACCTGGGCAAAGGAACTACGGACTATGAAATCTGGACGAACGAGCTGTCGAGGCAAGTGCTGGCGAACTCGACCAAGTCTTCTTGTCTGATAGTCCAGTCGTGGCCCGAGCTTGACTACGTCGGTGGAGCTGCACCACTACCACCGTCGAGTCCTGGCAACGGCGTGGTTTCACCACCTTGAGGTGCAAAGCAAGGCGATTGCGCGGCCTGCTCGTTGTTGTCCCAGTGTGCTAACGGGTTTTGCTTGAGAGAGTGCTCGAACGACGGCCTGCTCAAGTGTATGTTCGGCGGCTCGCCCGCTAATTGCATCGCCGACGGCGACTGGATCGGCTGCGTTGTGTGCTCGGATTGCAAGGATCAGTGCTGCTCAACCGAATACAATACACGGACGATGGCAAACGGATTTGCACGCCCGGTGGGTATAGGTCTGATCGTCGGCTGTCGCGCTGGCCAAACGAACACCACATTAAGTACTATAGTATGCATGCTGACGCTTATTGATCGCTGATCTCAGATTCGAATCAAATGATCCCGGACCCCTATGATCATTTGACCTGGACTCCCATGACTCTTCTCCTCCAATGTGACTCGCATATTTCATCGTTTTTACGCAACAGTTCGAAACATAACAAGCCACAGTAAAACTGTATTTTTTTAATTGTGCCTTTAAGGTAAGATTCATAAAAGAATCTCAGATTTGCTGACGCGGCGGGGCTCGCTTTTCTCTGATTGGACCTCGTTGCCGCGGAACGCTGCAGCTCCCTTCTCCAACTGTCATCATTCCGAACATGACGTACAGTACTGTACCATCGCCAGGAACCCTCGACTCTCGACTCCACCATCTCAATTCCAGCAACATTGGAAGCAAGAGTTAGATCTTCGAGCACTGTGTTCAACAACTGATGACGGTATCAACAGAAACTCACTTCAAACACGTGTATTTGTGCTGGGCCACAATTCTACCCATGCGCCAATTAAAAGTTGGGCATCTTGAAGTCACCGCCTGTGACGTACTGGCCGCGCATCGTGTAGTACGGGCCCTCCTCATGCGGCTTGTACACAAACGGCACCAGTTCCTCCATTTTCTGCTTGATCGCTGGCGTGATCTTGGCGACAATGTCCATCGCCTGTAGGTTCTCGTCCACTTGGGCGACGTTCTTGGCGCCGAGGATCACGCTCGTGACGTTCTCGTTGGTCACGCACCACGCGAGTGCCAACTGCGCGAGCGAGCAGCCCAACTCTTGGGCGATTGGCCGCAGCTTCTCGGTCTTGGCGACGCGCTCGCTGATGTCGCCTTTCGCACTCGCCCACAAGGGAACGCCAAGGCGAGACTCTTCTGGTACGCCGTCCTTGTACTTGCCCGTGAGGATGCCGTACTCGAGCGGGGACCACACGGTGAGCCCGAGCCTGTACTTGTTGTACAGCGCAGCGTACTCGACCTCGACCTTGGAGCGCACGAAGAGGTTGTACTGCGGCTGCTCCACGATCGGACGGATTAGTCCGAGCCGGTCGGCGATCTCACAGGCCTCCAGGACGTGGTGCTGCGCCCACTCGCTCGTGCCCCAGTAGTTGACCCAGCCTTGGTTGATCATGAAGTTCATCGCGCGCACTGTCTCTTCTAGGGGTGTGGACTTGTCGGGCCGGTGGCAGAAAATCACGTCCACGTAGTCGGTCCCCAGCCGCTGGAGAGAGGCTCTGAGCCCTTCGACGAGGTGCTTGCGGCTCAGTCCGCGCGCGTTCGGCCCTTCTTTGGTTCCGCCAAAGATCTTGGTGGAGATCACCAGGTCCTCGCGCGTCCACACGCCGTCGTCGATGCCGCGCTGGAGCACTCGGCCCACCACTTGCTCCGAAACGCCTTTGCTGTAGACTTCAGCAGTGTCCCACAAGTTGACGCCGCGCTTGAACGCGTGCGTGAGGATGTCGTAGGCCACGTCCACGAGATCGAGACTCGTGAAGGTCAAGCAGCCGTAGCTGAACACCGAAACCAGCAGCCCCGAGTCGCCGAGGAAGCGGTACTTCATGTTGTTGTCGGGGGCGGCGACCATGGCGCTGGGGGAGATAAAACGTTGGTAGTGTCTTGATCTGGTCGAGTCGAATTGGCGAATGAAGAGGTAAAACAGCAGCAACAGTGTACTGTAGTGGCGTTCACCTGTGGTCCCGACTTCAAGACGAGCCGTGAGGAGAAACAACGCGATCATGGCGGAAAATTGATTGCACCCGCCTGTCTGCTCGCATCTGATCGACGTGAGGACGCTTGTCTCAGTGGATTTTATCCACGCGTCGACGACGCTTCCGAGAGACGATAGTGTGACTGGAAGCTGAACTGATCGGTATAAACTGGTATCTTTAGTTCCCTGAAGACCCTATAGTAGTCTCGGCCACCGCCACTGGCAGGGTCACTCGATCAGTTAAACTGATTCAGTTTGGCTATATGTTTGAGCGGGGGATTGACGGTGGTCGAGACTTCCAGGAAGGAATCCATCATGCTGTCCATGCGAAACCGTTCAAAGAACAGCCACGATCTGTTTCAACGTTTTATGATCTACTCAGAGTCGGAGAATGTAGGATTTCTGAGGAAAGTAGCTGCGCTCTCTATCTGCACACATCACGGCCTTGTTTACAGAAACCAATTCATTGACCGACTGTGCAGTACCCTAAAACCCTAGTACAAACACAAGTGAACTCTGATGACCCGCACTGTGCGGGTCATGAGAGTTTGCTGCTACACGACATCATAAACCATACACTCCAACTCCATAATCTTAGTAGAGTCAAATATTTGGTAGAAGTCGGTGGACCATCTTAAGATCGCAGTTCAGTAGTTGTAGTTACAATGTTACTATGCCAGATTGATAAATGACACAGTTGGCGGATGCTGATGCTCGCGTAGCCATGACGATTGGCTGATATTTCACCTACTGTCCATGTATCAAGAGTCTTGACTCAAACGAGCTTCGGTCGATGAAAACGGAAAAGCATTTGTCCATGAACAGTCTCACTGATGAATATTCAAGGTGGGGAGAAGACGTTGATTTCGACTAGTATTTACGAGTAGTGCCGAGTCCAGGCTTTATGCCTCAGGCTGCACGCTGTCACTTCGCCTAAGCCGGGCAGAGGATCGGCTTCCGGTTCTAGCGAGTTCTATCTGATTCGTTGTGAACGGTATAGCTTCTATCACGACATCAAGCCGCTCGTATTTGAGCCCCCACATTACTATCACAGGATCTTCAGTGTTCGCCCGTGATGGCCACCATAATGCGACCATATCGTTGTATGCGACGGGCGCTATAGACTATTATAAACACCATTTTAGGTCCAGTCTGGACCTGCTGTTCGCGAGGTCGCTGACAAAACATGCAACACATGCAGACGAGAATTTCTCGACGAGAAACGAGGTCCGTTCGAGACATCACCAGGTACAGTATTGCCAAATGACTACTGGTGCACGGTGTTTGACCGAGCAGCGGGTGAAGAAGCAAATCCGATCGGGGAGGGGGGGGGGTGTAAATAGAGAATAAATGTGTTCTTGGCTTTTCTTCATTTCTTATTATGTAAACAAGTGTAAGGAGGAGGTCCTCGAAGAGGACACTCAGTTTTGTACATTCTGAGAGAGGCTACCACGCGCTGCCATCAACCACTCGTGATGCCCAGCCAAATAGCTAGCCAACAACCTCGACTTCGACACTTGAGACTTGAAGCACCCAGCTCTAGCCGTCATTCTTACCTGATCAGGTTCTGGTCGACGTAGCAGCCGTTGTTGTCGCCGCAGTAGAACATGGCGTTGCACACCTTGTTGCGGCCGAACGCCTTGCCGGTCCACTGGTTACCAGTGTAGCTCTTCTTGCAGCAGCCGCGCGCCTGGCCGCCCACCACCATCGTACCAAAATACGCGTTCTCAGGGAACGACTCGATCGAGTCACTTCTAGCAAAGTACGACAACTCGACGGGACCGTAGCTCCAGCCAGTGTTGAAGCGACCTTCGATGCACCAGCGGGTCCACGGCTGGTAGTCGTTCTTCAGGCACACAGTACCCGCTTTGTACCAGTCGGTGTTCTTGAACTCGTAGGTCTCGTGGAACTCAACCGAGTACGAGTTGATGCCGTTAATGAGGTCCTGGGTTTCGCAGCGCGCGACCCAGAAGTTGTGGCCTTGAATCGCTGGCAGCACGGCGGCGGCCAGAGCAAGCGGAGCGACGATCGAAGGGAAGTACATTGACTCTCTCTCCCTCTCTCTCTCTCTTGGCCCTCTAATTCATTCTTTGTACTTTGCTGGTGTGTGTGTGTGGACACATTGC
>JAADWZ010000715.1:0-13194 GCA_023336445.1 Pythium dissimile
CAATTCAATGCTTGTACGAAAGTCGCTATTATCATTAGACCAGCGATGCCACTCGGCGGTATTGCCATACATCTGCTGCATAAATTTGGAAACATGGTACGAAAGAATAGCACGCTTCTCAGTAGAGAGACTTGGTTTCCAGAAAGGATCGCGTGTCATATCAACGCAATCAAAACAGTAATCTTCTTCATCTTCACCGATGGAGTTGCAGCTAGGACACTTGGAGAAGTACATTGCAAGTTGTTGTGATCGTCGTTATTATACAACGACGATTCTTTGCTCAAGATAGCCTCGAAAATGGTAATTTACGGTAAAATACGGTGCGGCGGTAATTTACCCATCTTGAGCGAGAATTTACCCTTCTTGAGCCCGTCTTGATTGAGTCGGGGTGTGGGGAAGCCTCGGATCAGAACCGTCTGAGCCACCGGCGGTAAATTACGGTGCGGCGGTAATTTATCGATCTTGAGCACCAGCGCCACAATATATTGGACCGGACCAGTGGGGCAAGCATTGCATGAGAGTGAGTGTAAGCCGAAAAGTCGAAAAATAGGGTTTTGCCGAAATGGGTGAAAATCATGGTGCCTAAAAGCGTGAGGAAAGGGTGCCTGAACATAAACAGGGAGGGTGAAAAAAAGTTGGTAATGTGTTGTGCCAAGTGTATCTACTCTGGGGCCTTCTTGACAACGACTCCAACACACCTCTTCTTACAGTATTTGCACAGTCTGGCACCCACAACTTAGTAGCTCGGGGTTGCACTATGCTCCCCAAGCATGAGTAAAGTCCGAGCAACCAGAGTTTCACGTTCCCAGAAGTAGCTGTTGACCGTGTTCCTTGAGAGGAGGCCCTCGTTCCTTCACCGAAGGCCAGATATATTGCGAACTTGTCCATGATGACAGCCATACCGCGACCGTCTGGGAGTTCTTTAATAAGTCTAAACGCTTCGTCGGTGGTCATGCCTTCGTCACCCAGAAATCGGTAGAACGCGTTGTGAGCGGTAGACTTTGCCGCGAGGGTATTACTCGGTTGGAGATGTGCCGACAAATTCATGCCAGCCACTTGATAGTGGTGTGTCGTTGGTGCCTCGTATGTGCAGTCGGAGCTGACGAAAGGGATATGAAAACAAGAACTCCCATTCCGAGATAGTGTCGTCCAAATACAGACCCGTACCTACTGAAATTGCTACAACTACGGTGGGTACATATCGGCATTTAACTCATATTTTCCCATGACATACACATCTTCACCTCAGTATGCTGCTATTTCATATTGTCACAAGAAGCCGACGTAATATGTCGGAACGATGTCGGATCCCTTTCCGTTGGGAACCTGCAGCGGTCTGATCCGTTTCTGATTGGCTGCATATATATAAAAACCCGGATTATTGGGTAAAAGTGGAGGAGACTCATGCGATTGCCTCATATTAACATACTAAGCACAAATGTCTTCTATACAGTCGGCATGATTACCAATATCTACCATCTGTCCCTTCTGCGCTGGGGCCGTTTGACACATTGCACGCCTCGGAGTCCGATTCTCGAAGCGAAGGACAACGCAATGCGTTGTCCTTCGCTTCGAGATTTTCGCGCTTTGCGCACGCAAGTTTTTCGACCATCTGTCGAACCAGGCGTTTTATCCAATCAGCTTCTCCCGCCACAAGAAATTCTTAGCGACTCGCCTGCATTCCGCTGGTTCTCGTGCCACTGATTGGTGTGTGTGGGCCACGACCATCAACAGATCTGGATTGCGCGATCCGCGTCTGCTGAGCTGCTCGTCACGGTAACACCACTCGCCCACACTGGAAAAGTTCACTTCTGTTTGGCAATACTAGAAGACAGCGACGCACCACCACCATGTCCTCGGGCCTCCTCAAGCAGATCGAGCCGTCGCAGGTCGCGAGCTTCGCGTACGACCCCGTGGACCTCAACGCGCTGGCGGACGCGCGCGTGATCGTCGACGACGTGCGCACCAAGGGCGTCGACGGCCTGCGCGCGCACGCCGTGCGCCTGGGCGACATTCCGAGCGCCGAGCAGCCGCTGCTAATTGCGCGCGAAGAGCTCAAGGCCGCGTTCGACAAGCTGCCGACCAATGAGCAGGAGGTGCTGCAGCGCACGGCGCAGCGCATTCGCGTGTTCGCGCAGTCGCAGCGCGCTTCCATCTCCAACTTTCAGCAGAAGATCGAAGGCGGCTTCGCGGGCCAAGACGTGTCGCCCATGAGCGCAGCAGGTTGCTACGCGCCGGGCGGTCGGGTGCGTAGAAGTGGCGGATAGGGGTGTGAACATTGTGCGTTGCTTGTTGGTGCTGACAATTTGCGTGCGACTCTCGGCAGTACCCATTACCGTCGTCCGTACTCATGACCGCTGTGACAGCGCGCGTCGCCGGCGTCAAGACCATCGTCGTCGCGTCCCCTCGCCCCGCGCCCGCCACTCTCGCTGCTGCGTACCTGTCGGACGCGGACTACTTCCTGGCCGCTGGCGGCGCGCAGGCTATCGCCGCGATGGCTTACGGTGTCGGCGGCATCCCGCCATGCGATATCATCGTCGGCCCTGGCAACAAGTACGTTTTATAGCGAGAGCCTTAGTTCGCTAGTTCAGCTATGAAGCTGACAGATGAGCGATTGTTTTGTCGACTAGGTGGGTGACGGCAGCCAAGTCTCTGGTGTTCGGCAAGTGCGCGATTGACATGCTTGCTGGCCCGTCCGAGTGCCTCGTGATCGCCGACGACTTGGCCAGCGCCGACACGATCGCCGCCGATTTGCTCGCACAGGCTGAACACGACACCGCCGCGGTTCCGATCCTCGTGACGACGAGCCAGACGCTTATCCACAGCGTCAACGACTGCCTGGAGAAACAGCTCGCGACATTGCCCACTGGCGCGACCGCCCGCGTGAGCTCGGCCAACGTACGATAGAATGGCTGCGGGCTCTCGTTGTTATCCTTCTCGCTAACCGGTACTTGATCATTTGTTGCTGTAGGGCTTCGCGGTGCTGTGCCCAGACATGGACTCGTGCATCCAGGTGTCGGACGTGCTGGCACCGGAGCATTTGGAGGTGATCACGCAGAACTACCAGGAAGTTGCAGACCGCGTCACCAACTACGGCGGTCTCTTTGTCGGTGGTCGCGCTGCCGAAGTCTTTGGCGACTACGGTGCCGGACCGAACCATGTGCTTCCAACAGGCGGCACTGCAAAGTACACGGGCGGTTTATCGGTTCACACGTTTCTGCGCATTCGCACGTGGATGCGTGTCGACGACGCACAGGCGTCGCAGACGCTTGTGAAGGACTCGGCGCTGCTGGCGCGGATGGAAGGACTCGAAGGACACGCACGCGCCGCCGAGCAGCGTCTGCTGTGAAACGCACAAGAGGATTTGAGACTGGAGACGCTGAAATCAGTATCAGTGTTATCTTCCGCGAGTGAATAGATACTTGAGCTGTTACCCCTGGTATTTATGCTACCACCACGACAGTCTCGATGACACCACTGCAGCGATCTTGCCCACAGTCTCAGCTTCTCGTGGGAACATGCCAGCAAGGATCTGGATCACGTCGATGCTATACTCTGTGCGCAACACGAGCACCATCAGGCCACCGAAGACACAGTAAAGGATCATGTCGAACCAGCGGCTGTAGTTTGCTGGTGAATGGCGTTGATGTCCGTCGATTGCGTCGGCTTTGGCCAGATTGATCATCTGCTGAACTTCATGCTTTTCCAATCCGAGCAACTCCTGCAGCTTGTGGACTTTGAGCTGACGCGCAGCAACTTCAATATCCCTCGTTCTTTTTTCAGGAGACTGTGGGACGGACTGGAGGTCTTCCAGCGTACCAGTGCCATGCGACGGTCCGCTCTTGTCATAGTCAAAGGGTTTCCCAGGAAAGGCGGTGAGGCCCCCAATGAGGAGCAGCCCCAAAAGCGCGCCAGCAAGGACTGTCCATAGATCTTCCATGTTGGCTACAGCACACTTGAAATGAAGAGACGGAATCCAAGTGAGGGGTTGAGTGGTAGAGCAACAAACAAAAAGCGTTTCACAAAGAAACCGACGGGGTAGAGCAGGAGGAGCAAGCTGGGATTGATCAGATCATGGACACTCGCTGAAGATTGAAGCAATCCAGAGCTTTCCATTCTCGCTGGGGACACGAATCTGCCGCGTGACCAACGTGCGACGCTCGTGAGCTGACCTCTCACATGAACTAGACTGGATTGGGTGCAATTACTTCTTCCATGCGTGGGCCGGGCTTGCATTTGGATTGCGATCTGGCCTAGTCTGGCTTCCCGCTATGAATAGGAGTAGGCGAACCTTCTATTTGTACACAGACCATCTGGGCCCACGCTCGGCATCACCTTGAACCCCGGGACCGTGGTTGTCGATGATGCACGAAAACGAGCCCGTGCACCACGCAGTGGTTGGTATTTTGAAGCCCGAGTTTCTCCGAATGAACACCAATGACTAGCCATGGCAGCTCGCACGCCACCACTGGGTCTGGACACGATGATGGGGTGTGCTCTTCCGGTACTGGATTCAAAGTCTACGGGAGCGTCTTCAAGACGGACTCTCGATATGAATTCCTGAATCCACTTGGCAAGGGCTCCTACGGGATTGTGTGGTGAGTGCGAGGAGGAGGTGGCGATTTCGAGGTTGTCAATATCTCACACAATGTGTTGCAGCGCCGTCAAGGACAGGTTAACAGGTCAGCGACTAGCAATCAAGAAAGTATGCCCAATGGCCAAGCGCAGCGTAGACGCCAAGCACACGCTGCGAGAAGTTCTGCTACTTCAACTGCTCGGCAAGCATCCGAATGTGAGTTTGATGTATTCCTGCCAAACCATGTGTCTCCCCTGTTACTGACGAAACTCGTCGGATCACTAAAGGTCATTTCCATCCACAACCTATCGACCAATCTCAAAGACGACGAGCTCTACATCGTCATGGATCTCATGGACACGGACATGCATCGAGTGATCCAGAGTTCACAGGCGTTGTCTGAGTCTCACGTGAAATACTTCCTGCACCAGTTGCTACGGGGTGTCAAGTACTTGCACGACAATGGCGTGCTCCATCGCGACCTGAAACCTGGAAATCTCCTGCTTACAAAGACATGCCAGCTCAAGGTAAAATAGAGACCGGTTAGCACATGCATTGCAGTTCATGCCTAACCACGAATCTTGCTCTCGCAATCAGATCGCAGATTTTGGGCTCGCACGGAAAACGCTTCGGTCGAGCAGCGGCTCAATGCTTGGGCTGAGACCAAGTGTGGAGCGACCCCGATCCGCCCCGGCTGCGTCCACGGCTTCCTCCTCCTCACGAGGAAATCCTGATCGTGCACCCATGACCGAGCACATCGTCACGCGATGGTATCGAGCACCTGAACTCATGCTGCAGCCCGACGGATTGTACGACGAAAGTGTCGACATGTGGTCGGTAGGCTGCATCTTCGCCGAGATACTGGGGCGGAAAGCTCTCTTTCCCGGCAAAAATTTCCTGCACCAGCTCACACTCATATTTGACGTAATCGGGACCCCGCCGCACGAGGCGACGTCCAAACTCAAGAGCTCCCAGGCGCAGCGCTTCCTCAAATCGCTCGGCAAGAAACCCAAAGTTCCGTTTCGTACAGTATTTCCGTGCGCCAGTGTCGAGGCCGTGGACTTGCTGGAGCGCCTTCTTGAGTTCGATCCCGAGAAGCGGATCTCGGCACAAGACGCCTTAGCCCACCCTTACATGCAGGCGATTGAGAAAAAGTACAAGGGCGTCGATCCTCTCCCGTCAGCACGCGTGGACTTTTCGTTCGACACGAAGCAGCTCACGAAAATGGATCTGCGCGCGCTGATCATCAAAGAGGTCAACAGCTTTCGTCGCTCAGTAGAGCACACGGCAGCCGTGGATGCGGATATGGCAATCGACTCGTCCGAACTACTCCAGACGAATCCCTTGGCTGCAAAGCCGCCGATAGTGAGCGAAGTTAAACAGCGACCGGCGTCAGCGTCCGCCGTTGCTTCGTCCGCAGGTGGTCAGTCACGAGTGATATGCGGATCAGCTGGAATCAGCATGATTCACTCCGCGATGCGTCAACGGCTGGACACCGATCAACTTATCTCGGCCAACGGGGATAATGCCTCAACTGCATGTAGACCAGCCACGGCATCAACACAAGCTGTATCTGCAAGCGCTACGATCGGGTCGAGCCGGCAGCGCATTCGCAGAACCACCAAGCCTGAGGTGCCGAAGAGAACACCAGTCAACAGGGCTGGCGGACCGATCGGCGAATCGACAAGACAGGAGAAAGTCATTACCGTACAGGATACGAAGAACCTGTTGGCGCCTTTAATGGACAAGGATGAAGTACCGTCTCCGTGTGCTGCTTCCACGAATCAACTCGGTTCCATCGACAGAGCGAGGAATCGACTGCTAGCGAAGGATCCTTCGTCATCACAGCCGTTCCGACTGACATCCACAACCCTTTCCGCGCCATTTGGGGTTGCGACGAAAGCTCAGGACGCAAAGGCGAGTGAAATGGACGCGGAGAGCGGTCACCAGACCAGCTCAATTCTCGCAAAAGTGGCAATGGCGACGTCTGACTTTTCCGTGTTTGAGCAGAAGTCGAAACTACTAACGACAGTTGTCACCGCTGGAGACACGTCAGCAGCACTAGACTTTCTGCGTCTGAACAAAGACACTCGACCAGAGGAGACGTCAAAATCTCCGTCACCACCTCGAAAATCACCCCCATCTTCGTCATCTTGTTCCGGTAGAGAAAGCGACGACGAAGTGGAACGGACGGCAGTGCAGCGTGGATCTTTCCCTGTGGACGGAGCAGTTCCCGCCGGTGTGAGCTTGGAGGCAACCAGGGAAGGCCTCCCACGACGGCGAATAGCCTCCGCGGGACCCCTTCGCTCTAAGCCGACGACGACGACGACGATGACGACGACCACGGCGACAACCAGCGTTCAGAAATATGCTGTTAAAAGTGACCATGCCCCAACGACGTTTGTCGGTTCAACCACTTCGCTGATCAGAGCGCAACGAGCAAATAACGGGCAGTCTCTCGCCGACTCTGCCGATCGAATGGTCGCAACGATCTCCAGAACGCACGAATCGAGCGGACGAGAAAACCCTGAGGAAACTACCGATGGACCGGCAGCAGTGGTGCTGAAGTCGCAGCGGTCGGTGACGCAGCTCAACCAGCTGGAGCCATCTGCGAAGAAGCCTACGAGAAAGCTAACTGTTCCGAAGAGCCCCAGGTTCTCGGTCATGTCTTGGCAGAAGAAGAAGGAGGCCAGGGTGAGCCGAATGGCAACAATCGATCCAACTGGAGGCCAGTTCATAGCGAGAAGATGAAACAGACTAAAAAAAAGAAGAAAGAGGAGATGGATTGATGGTGTACAGGTGCGTCGGGAAGACTTGCACACGATGCAATACTGGTTCGAGATGTGGGCAAATCTGTTCTCATCTGATTATGGCGATGGCTCCGTGACGAGGTCAACTGGGGGCTCAGTTGCTTGAGCGGCCCACTCGTGGAAAACCGACTGTGGGATCTGCAGAACAGCATCCCCGGAAACAGCGACGGCGGTCCGTTCAAGGCACACGGTTGCCACTTCCTGCTTCTTGATGTCCTCCATCGAATTGATGGAATACGCGTCTAGCGAACGTTCCAGATCGGCAGCTTCGCGGCGCTGCTGCCGCAGTTGCTGTGTCTTCTCGACGGCGTGAGAAGCCAAACGTAAGTTCTTCGTCAACTCTTCAATCTCCTCGTCTGAGCCGGACGGCTCCACTGGGTATGTCTTCTGCTTGAAGAGCTGAGCTTCCTTGGATGGGAAAGCCTGACCATTGGCCTCAGTGGTCTGTTCACTCACTACCACCCGAGCTTTCTTCTCCTCTCCATCGTCGCTCTCCTCCTCATATCCCTGCTCAACGTCGCCCTCGTCACTGTCAAGACTCGGAAGATCGAAGCGCTTCGATCGCTCTGCCACTTCTTCCGCACACGCGGCCAAGTACGCGTTCTAGTAGGTTACAACCATAACGTAAGCATACGTCCACAGTATGATGCCGCAGCATGGTCACTGACCTGTGCTTCGACGACCTCAGCGCTGGTTTGGCATGCCGAGTACGCCTCAAGACAATCTGCGTTGATCTTCAAGAACTCCATGCCCCACGAGAATTCTTCCATGATCTGCACAGCCTCCTCCTTCATACCGACGATGTAGAGCGTCGCCGCAATCGCTTCTGCGCACGAGAGCTTGTAGGGCTTGCCGTAGTTAACTGTGTTCGCCGCCACCATGAACGGTAGCAAGCGGTGGTAGCCGGAGCGCAGCTGCTTGTACGGCAGCTCCTGGACCTTAGCCCAAGAACAGTCAATCACCGAGATACCCAGTGTCTCGACAATTTCCTATTCAGAAGTGCGATCACTTGAGTGCGATAGCTGTGTGAAAGAGTGAGGATCAGAGCTCAATTACGCACCCGATCGGATGGGCTCACAGCCTGTTCGCCAGCGGGTGAGAGCACGATGCCGCGGAACGGCACGCCCGGCCTCATCGACTTGACGTAGCCTAAAGCGAAGGAGAGTTAATACAGAAAGGTTCCATCTACCAATATCATGCAAAGAGACGCACCGAGGCGACAGAGCTTGCGGCCCGTGCAGCGCTTCGAGTCGCACTGCTGGAAGTCCCACATGCGCAGCGTGATGGGGAACGAGCGGCGCTTGAAGTTGAGCTCCGACTCTTCCTCCCCGCGCTCCTGTGGCCGCGTTCCGTCGCGGTGGCCGTCGCGGCCTGCGCGTGGCTTGCGCGGCGCCCGCGCGGCCGGGCCTCGGTCCTCGCGCTTCTTGCCCATGATGGCCAATGGTTGCTTTAGGTGATTTATCCAGGGACACAACACAAGACAAGCAGCCCAATTCTATTTGAGTTCTTAACAGATACGAATTGTCCCAAGCAGAGAGTGTTCCACTGCTATTGGTAAAAGCGCCGTTTAAACCTCGACGGTGTGCACCAGCGCTGGCTCGACATCCTCTTCCTTCAAAACGATGCTGGAGACCTTCACGGACTCGTCGAACGATCTGTAAACCGTCACGGTGGCCTGAACTTCCACGCAGTCGGCGGCAAAATTCGCGGCGCACTTGCCCAGCTGCTTCGTGACCTCGGCCGGTTTGGGTTCCGCGTTCGTGTTGAGCAGCAGCGTCTTGCGCACGTCACAGGCGCTCGCCGTGAAACGGTAGTTCATGCCCGCGACCACCTGCTGCTCTACAGACGCGATCTTGGTCACACACACACGCTCTCTGACCCTGGAGGAGTAGACCTTTTCGTCAGCGAGCGACTTGACAAGCAGCGACGACAGTTCCGGCGTGAGCTTCGTGACGCTGTAGCCGCCGGGCATGCCCACAGCCTCAGTAACAGAGATCTGCGTGGAGACCAGCAGCGCAGCGGCCGTCACGAGCAAGCGGATAGCAGAGATCATCCTGAGTTTTCTCGATTCGAGTCCTGTTCGCTTTTTGTCCTTCCTTCATCACGGAATATTGACCTGGCGATCCGGGTCGGGTTCGGAACCCGTTTACTGGGATGAGAACCCATTTTTTAAAATTATGGCTTCAACACATCTTGATGACAAGGGATGGGATGCAACATGGATTCAAAACGGTTTCTTCACTTCCTGAGTCTTGACACAATTCAAAGAGCGAATCCATCACACAACCAGAGGGACTGAGAGGAGGGCGCCGTCGAGGTTCACGACGCCTTGCGGATAGGAACCTACGCCTTCTTCGGCCACAAGACGACGGTGCTCGTCGTGCGCTTATACTCCTGGTAGCTCGGTTGGTCACCCCAGGCCTTATTGGCGCTCTTCTCGAGCATCGGGACGCCCGACACTTTGAGCAGCAGCAGAACCACAAACGCGGGGCCAAGGGCCGCCATCGACTTCAGGAATAGCGTCGGCAAGCCCTGGACGGTGACGAGGTAGACGCCGACCCACATGCTGATCTCACCAAAGTAGTTCGGGTGGCGGCTGTAGTACCAGAGACCTTCTTGAATGAACTTGCTCTTGTTGCGTGGATCCGAGCGGAACTTGGTCTTCTGTTGGTCCGCAACAACCTCGATGGCAAATCCCACGACCCAAATTGCCGCGCCGACAATATCCAGCATAGTCACGTCCGGTTTGCTGATGGAGTGACGTTGGCTGAGCAGCACCGGGATGAGAGTCAAGAAGACCCACAGACCTTGAACCGTCCATACGGATAAAAAGCGAAGGGGGTTGCCGCGGATCTCCAAAAAGCGCACATCTTCGCCGGCGCGGCGGATGCGCAGGAACAAGAACGAACCCAGGCGCACGCACCAGAACCAGACCATCGCCGTGAGCATGGCCTTCCGCCAAGTCTTGTCTTCCGCACGCACGAACGCGAGAAGCGAGACCGACGCGTGGGTAAGCGCGCCCGTCAAGTCAAAAAACGTCTCGTCCTGCTTGGGCACCGCGTAGAGCGCGACCACCCATTGCACAAGGATCGCGACGGCAGCGGACTCTTGGAGATCTGTGGCGGTCGAGATGAGGTAGGCGATTGGCACGACAATCAAAATGCCGGCAATGTTGCGTATGAATCCCATGATGGCTGGACGAGAGAGCAGACAAATGAGGAGGAGGAGGGGGCAATTTCGAAAGTGAAAAGAGACGTGTGGTGTTGACCCTGACAGCTTGTCCCGCTTGATCTGGTCCGACTCCACAGTTGATTCGGCGAGCTTCGGAGCTTCGGAGCTTCCGAGATGTTCGAAAAAACGTGACAATTACCGGTTTCAACTTCAAGACAACCGGTTATCAAAATTATACCGGTTTATATTGAGGTTGGCCAGTTTTCTCGATGAATACCGGTATTCTAGTATAATCGGCGAATTGGCTGTTCTCATCTTCCACGCAGCTGGGAACCAGACTTGAGTTTGATCATCATGTTGGGGATGCTGCAGTTGACAAAGATTTGCTTTTTGGGCGTCCATTCCAATCAACAACCTCAAGTAATTGCAGACTGGATTGCAATAACTTGCACTGAATTTCAGTGCTGGTTCTGTTCGCCATTTTCCCTTGCACCTGTGAGCCGTGGCAATTGGACCAGCACGACTTCGTGGTTTTCACGAATGCTGTACCTTAGTGGACCAGCGCGCTTGAGCAAGTGGCCGTCGCCTCTGCAATCACTTTCCGCGTGGTGGGTCCGCGAGCATCGCCACCAATAGGCCAAATGTTCAAGTCGGCATCACACCAGACCCAACAACATTTACGTCATGTTTCGAGCATTTTGTTTTATTTTATAGAATGCCCTTCTACGAAGCACTTGCACTGCTGTAGTCCTGCGTGATGGGTAGGTTCCTAGTACAGTATGATGGAGAATGTTCAGGAGCGAAGAGCTCAAGCGAAAGGATGAAATTCAGTCTGGTCCTCGTCCCAGTGATGACACTGGCATCCCAACTGTGCTGCAGGTCATCACCCCGTCCTGGTCCGTTATTTTCGCAGAGCTCGTGGACACGACGAAACGCACTGTGATAATTCCGAGTCCTCATTGGCTCGTTGTTTAAGCTGGGGGTGCTTGACTCCTCTCAGGGGGTTGAAGTTGATTTTATGAAAACAGCTTAGTGAGCACCGCTTCCAAGAAATCGCAGGCGGGATGACCTTCTGTTCCTCATAGAATTGGCACTGCCTCAACAGCAAAGCGTTCTTGTAGGCATTCTTATTTGCGTGGAGATGGTCTCTCGTCCCCATCTCTTGGCTTTAAATGCCTGTTCGCTGATAGGTAGGTACACGGATCTTCAGGAGAGAAGGATGTGTGTTGCGGAGCAGTGCATTGCAGTGTAGTGTCGAATTTGCCGACCAGACCGCAAGTGCCTCCGACAAACAGACTCCCCTCCCTCCTTTCTCGACGACCCACCCATCCCGCCCTCTCGGCCTTCAATGCAATCTGGCCAGTCTGCGCTTCTCTCACAGCGTCCGCGTCGTGAGCACCTGTCTGTCTTCGCGTCTTGTCACCCGCCGCGTTTCGCGGCCGCGCCGACTGCCTCCACTCCCGCTCCGCGCGGAAGCAATGGTGCGCAGTCGGTCGTCGCGGGCGTCATCGCCGGCTGCGTCACGCGCTCGTGCACGTCTCCGCTCGATGTGCTCAAGATCATTATCCAAGTAAACGGCTCGGTCTCGCGCTCTGCCGCGGCTGCCGTCCAGCAAAGCCGGTCGCTCTTTGCCGGAGCTCTTCGCGTTCAACGCGCCCCGACCTCTGGGCTCCTCTCCACCGTGCGGGATCTCTACTCGCTGGAAGGCGTCCGCGGCTTCTGGAAGGGCAACACCGCCGGCTGCTGCCGTCTCGGCCCGTACGCCGGTGCCAAGTTCTTCCTCTTTGACACGCTGCAGGCTCGCTTTCTGGACGCCGAACCTACGAACGTGCAGCGTGCCATGTGCGGCGCCACCGCCGGCCTGATCGCTACGCTGGGCACGTACCCTATGGAAGTCGTGCGCACGCGCATGATCACCCAGACCGCAAGCACCCCGGCGCACCTGCAGATCAAGGGCCTCAGCCACGGCCTGCGCCAGATCGTCCGGCTGGAAGGCTTTCGCGGGCTGTACCGAGGCGGCTGGTCGGGGATCGCCGGCGCCATCCCCTTCGAAGGCGTGCAGTTTGGTTGCTACGAGTACCTAAAGCTCACGTCGCAGGCCCAGCAGTGGCCCGCGTTCCGCTGGCCAGAAGGGAAGTCGGAACTCGATGGTGTGGACTACTTTGTGTGCGGCAGCCTCGCCGGTGCCGTCGCGCAGACCGTCGCCTACCCGTTCGATACGGTGAAGAAACGTCTCCAGATCCAGTCGGTCAGCACCGCTGCGCAGCCGTTGCCCATCACCGCCACCACCACGCTCGCCTCAACTGAGACGACCTACTACCGCGGCATGGTGGACTGCTTCCGCAAAGTGATCCGCGACGAAGGCCCTCTTGCCCTCTACCGAGGCACGGCAACCAACCTCGCCCGCATCGTCCCATACGCTGCTGTGATGTTCAGCACGTACGAGATGAGCAAGAAGTCGCTTCGTGTGTTGTGCGAACCCTCAGCCTCCGAGAGCTACTGAGTTCTTTCGACGTGGGCAAGCATCCTTTCTGAGTTGTATGTGCATGTCTGCCTCGATGGACGTGAGCAGTCGCGATAGTGTACACGGGGGGGGCGGGGGGGGGGGGGGGGGGGGGGGGGGGGGGGGGGGGGGGG
>JAADWZ010000716.1:0-13172 GCA_023336445.1 Pythium dissimile
ACCGTGATCGAGTTTGGCCAGCCTGACTACGATTTCTACCTACTGCTCGGGCTCAACCACACGGGCCAGAACGAAACCGAAACCGTCACGACGCGCGTGTTCACGAACGAGACCACGCCGGAAGAGCTCATGGAAGCGATCACCTCGGCGTTTCCAGAAGCAGACAAGCTGTCGCTGGACGTAAGCGTGGTCATATCCAACAACCTCTGGGTGGTCAACTATTACATGGCGCTCAACGAGCAGCTACTGGACCAGTATCATAGTGCGCATCAATGGTCGAGTGTAGCGGCGAGCACGAGCGGCGGTGATGATCTTTTGAGGGATGGTCGTAGCCACAGTGGCAGCGACGAAGCGGGCACGACAGCGAGCTCGTCGATAGAGTCCTCGTCAGAGTGGGGGTCGTCCACTGGTTCTGACACTGACGCTGACAGGCCTCAGCTGCCAAAGCTGTACGAAGTCCCGCCAGCAGTTTTTACCATCGAGATCATCTCCCACAACATCACGATCGTCCCCCAAGTCCTCGCGGTGTTCACAAGCAACGACGACATCAACCTCTCGTACCGATCGTCCAACTACGCGTTGCGGTTCCAAGTCGCGCCGCTGAATCTGAACAAGTTCGAGTACGTGCCCCCGCCGTCGTATGTGGACCTCGACTGGCGAGAGGAGCCGGTGTGGATGGAGCAAGTGCGTCACATGATGCCCGTGTTCATGGCCAACGACAGCTGTGGCGACTGCATGGCCCAGTACGAGGCCTGTCTGTTCGATCTCGACTGTGCGTTCGGCGTCAACAACTACCTGGCGGACGCGCTGGCGCGTCACCGGCTCCTGTGGACCACCCAGATTCTCCGCAGTGACACCAGCGACAGTGTCGTGTACCAAGTCAACGCTAGCGACGCTGTTCGCAACGCCAAGCCTTTCTTCCCAGCCAATTCGTCCGCCAAGTTCCACGGTTTGCTGCTTTGCTGGGCCTCGCGGCGGTGCAATTTGGACGAGCAGGGAACAGTCTTGAACAATATAACGAACCACGTCGAGTGGGCGTCGCCGACACTGTTCAACCTCACGGGCACGCAAGTAGAGATCTTGACGCACACTGACGAAGTCTTGACGTTCTACAACGGCGGCCATGCGTTTCCATTTTCCGTCCACGGTAACGAGTCGGAGCTGGGCTTTTTCCTCAACGACGTCGTGTTCAAGCACCAATCGGCTGGTGAAAACTTGGTGAATGTCGACGTGTTCTTCGACCAGCCCAGTTGGTCGTCCACGCCCGTGCGGTTCGTTGTCAAGTTTGCTAACGTGCTCGCCGAAGGAATCGCGTGCATGCCGCACACCTCGACGACGATGGTGTCGGTCAAGCCCTGGACGCTGATGATCGAAGTCACGCGACCAAGTGTCGTGGACGAGAACGGAGGGTGGCCGACGATCCAGTGGCCGCGGCTGATGAATTGGCTGCAAGTGTTCCGGTACGTGCCCTCGTCCAGCTATCCAGGGTGGCACAACAGCACCAACAACAGCAACAACTGGCCCACTCCCAACCCGATCTACCCACCACCGCCGAGTCCGCCGTCTGCGTACTACGGTTATTGCGCCAACATGCTGGAGCCGTGCGCTCGAAACCAAAGCTGTTTGCAGGCCGTCCACGCGTGGCTGCCGAGAGTCTTGCCGTCAAATACGACCTATCTGTACCCGGACTGGGACGGGGTTTATCGCTTGCACTGGAAGAGCGAGCAACTTGGCGATTCGTACCAGGAAGGCGTGCTTAGCTTCCTGTCCTGCTTGAGCACTTCGGGGTATGCCCTTGGGTACAGCCATGACTATGACAAGAATGCGTACTTGCCAACGACGATCCAGCTGCGTGCTTCGCGCACCGTGTACGTCGCTCCACAGTCCGAATTCACGCTCATATATGAGTCGCTGGGCGAGTCTGGGAATATCTCTCAGGGCACCAATATGAGCGACTACCTCTACATGATCCAGCACTATTTCGGTCACACCATCCAGGTCTCGTCTTGGTGGGACTGGAGCCGCAGTCAGATCACGTACAAGTTCACCGGGGCGATCTCAGCACTAAACATGCTGTCGATCAACAGTGACCCCTCGACCTACATCACTCCAGTCACGTGGTCAGCCTGGTTCGAGTCGTACAGCCCTGCTGGTCCCGTGTGGGACTACCTGGTGGATTGGTACACGCCGGGCTTTACTACCGGAGGCGTCGCTACCTGTGAGATGTGTCTCTCCAAGCTCCAGGACTGCTACGACGACAAAGAGTGCTGGCGCGGCGTCCAAGAAACCATTGTGCCACTACTCAGGCAGCCGGACGGTGCGCTGTATTCCAGTCAGTGGTTCGATTCAAACGGCGTGGTCTACAAAACCGACCTCGGAAATGTACTACGCAACCGGGTCCTCTCCATGCCCGCGACGCTCAGGACCACGTTCTCGACGCCCGAGTCTTGGCAGCGCTGGACCGAGATTCTGTCGTGCTTTTCCGCCAATCGATGCGACGTGGAGAGCATGGGCAGCGCGCAGGAGCCGCCAGCGACCGCGCACGTGCCGTCGTACCTCACGACCCAGCCGGCGCATAGCGAGCTGCTGCTTCATGTGAACTCGACCGTGACGATGAATGTCCACGGCGGTCATTATACGTACACCGAGACGGCGTCCGGTTCGCCCCACGAGCTGAGTGTATTCTTCCAGTTCGCTGGGATCCCGCTTCACGTCGAGTTGACCGGCGTGAATCCGTTCTCGTACAACATCACGTTCAGCGATTTGTACTTTGGCGAGATGCCCGAACTGTACCTGTCGGCCAACGGCGAAATGTCCGCTTCGGACTCGTATCCGTACGTGCATATTACACCGTGGGCGATACTGATCGAGTCGAGAGGTCAGATCCCCGAGTGGGATCAGCTCACGACGATGCTGTCGTCGCCGCCGCAGCTGTTCTTGTCGGGCGGCTCCGGCTCCGGCGCGAGCAGCTACAGTCTCCACTGCGACTCGGCCGACGCGCTCCGCCACGTGTGCTACAGCTCGTACGAATGTCAATCGCTTCTGACGGTCGCTCTCTATCAGCTGCGAGATCGGCTCGCGACCGTACCGGCCACGTACAACCCGACCACGAAGCTCTTTGAGATGGACCTGACCTGGTGGCTCACGTCGCAGGTGTTCCCCTTCGCGACTACTGAGATCGTTCGCATGCTCCTGGATGTGCTCCGAGAGAGTGCGCGCTGCGCTTCTAGCTCCACGAGTACTTGGATGGCGGCGACGCCCATGTTTCTGGACATGGAGCTCTCGTTCATGCGGCCGCCAAACGGCACTGTGTACCTCGAATACCTCAACTCGACTTTCACCTACGAGGACGAAGCGCTCGGCGACGACCGGATCTACGGCTTTGCTCAGTTTGTGATCGACCACGTAGTCACGCCCAGCGGTCCAAGCGCCGGTGTCTCAAACTGGTTTGCGGGAATGGACGAAGGCGTGATCCGACACAACTTCGAGTTCCTCAAAGTGTATGGGCTGCCGCCGCCTCACCTGTACGGAGTGAATCCGGAGACGGGGCATTGGGTGGAGTCCACTGCCACGTCGTGGAGATTGCTGTTCCGATCGCCGACCTACACGCTTGACAACGCGTTTGCACCCTGGCTCGAGTGGCTAGGGACGAACCCGGTGTGGTAGCTCTCCGAACAAAGAGCGGGGGGAGTCACACAGATGGCGATGGAGATTGACGTTTACGCGACACCTAACATGAATATCTTTATCATTGATGTCGCTGGTGGTTTGTCCATTCTACTGTAAATGGACTGCTCGTATTCATGTTGCGTGCCTCGAGTATACAGCTGTGGTCGTTGTGGTACCAATACAGCAAGTAGCAAATTGGTGAATCCTGGATCGGATAGTTCAAGGGTTGCTGGTTGATCAAGTGCACATAATAACGATACTATTACGGAGCTAGCTATCAATTTCCTCGTTCTGGACAACCGCTCAAGCGCCTTGATGGCCCGCTCGTGGCGTGCCCGGAGCCGCCACATAGTGATCGGGAATTTCACTAGTCGCCGATTCGTTGACCTTTTCGCGTTCTTCGCGCAATTTGCGGCGCTCCCGACGGCGACGGCGACGGCGGCGACGATCTCGACGTCGCTCCTCCGAACTCTCGCTGTCGTAGTCCGAACTGCCGCCGCTCTCGTCCTCATCCTCACTGCTGCTACTGTCGCGTCGAGCGGCTCGTCTCTTGTCGTTCACTTTGGCCGCCTTGCTGGTGCCTTTAAACTCGTTCTTGGGCGAAGACTCGACGCTGCCGACAGTCAGCGGGACGGTCAGCTCCACCGATGCGTCCACGTCGGCGGCGGCCGCCGCTGCTGCTGCCTTGGGGTCACTTTGCAGGTCATCTTCCTCGTCGCTCTTGGTACCCAGGCAGCATTTGCAGATCCAGCCAAAGATCGCCAGCAGCGCCACGCCGCCCACGCTGAGTCCGATCGTCCAGATCAACTTGTTCCGCTTCCTCCTCGCGCTCACGTCAACGCCTCCTCCTCCTCCGCCTCCTCCCCCTCCTTCTCCGCCTCCTCCACCATAGCTGTTCTTCACAGCCCGCTCTGGAACGCTCTTACAGGTCGTGTTCTCCTTGCAGAACAGATTGTAGTACTGCGTGGCGTACGGCTCCGTGGCGTTGAACATGACCGGGAACTTGCGCATAAACGGCGTGCCCAGCACCCATGGGTTGCTGAATGCGGTCAGCGCCATCACCCCGCCGATCAGCACCTCGACCTGCGCGACGCCCTCGACAGTCGCGTTCGCTGGCTGCGTATAGTCCACCGGGTCCAAGTAAAATTCCCACGCCGACATTTGCAGCATGAGTCGTGGCAGCTTCATCGTGGCGTTGCACGTGTACCCAAGAATGTCGGCTCGACTGGTGACAACTTTGGGGTTTCGGAGTTTGGCACACTTGTCCAGATACCGGGCTTCAAAGGCGCGCAACGCCGACGGCTCGAGCTCGATGATGCGGCTGGTCGAGTCGAACTCGGCCTGGTAACTGGACGACCCGCGCGTGATCGCAGAGAACGTGCAGTCGTCCACCGTCGTGTTGCTACGCGCCACGGGCAGCCGGAAGCAGCTCACTTGCGCCTTGACCGTGGTCTTGGTACCGAGCCCGCGCTGGTCCAACTGCGCCTGGTCGATCGTGTTGAACGCTAGCACGGACTCGGCCGAGCTCTTGCCGAGCTGCAGTGCGACCGTGGTCACGTTGGCCCCTTCACCCAGCGTTGGCATCACGGGAAGTGTCTGCGAGTCGAGCCCCAAGTAGCCTTGGACGTCGGCGTCCTCCACCCGCAGCGGGTCGTAGGCCACGTACACCGTAAAGTCTGTAAAGACCTGGCCCGCGATGGTGACGGAGGCGAGCCGGCGCGTGCCATACTCGAGCGAAGTGTACGGATACTGGGGGTAACCCGAGACGCCCACGTCGCACTGGTCGTCTTCAAAGACCCGGCAGCTCACCCAGAGTCCGAAGCGGGTCGAGTCTAACGCCACTCGGACGGGCTTGGAGCCGAGCTGCACTGTGGTCGAGTAGGTACCGTTCTCATTGATGTCTAGCTGTCCGGACGAGGCCGTGAGCGCTGCAGCGGCTAATGCGCGTGCTATTAGTGCCTGGGGCATTGTCAAATAGCGAGTGTGGCGAGATGATTCTACTGGCGGCAGGAGCGGGAGTGATGAATGAACCCAACAATTCAGTGTTTTGATCGAACGAGATGATGGTTCCTGGTTTAGATGCCAATATGAGCATATAAGCTATCGATGGTGTGAGGGATTTTTTCAGAACGAGGAGATGAAGTACCCACATCTTGTCGATACTGTTTGTATTTCCACAAAGCGCCACCTGGTGACCAAACATTTCGCAACCAACGGATTGAAAAAAAAACAGCAAAAAAAACCTTGGAGTAGCACTGCTCATCTCCGGTTTCTGAACCGACAGCGTCTAAACGCCACAAGTTTTGGGCGCAGCTTCAACAATTCCAACAATCTTAGGTCTTGGCCGACATATATTGGTTCGCTTCATTCCCGTTGAGTCAAAGATCCGAGGCTGGTGGCTTCAACGAAGTTCCCCGTGCCACAAACTTAGTATGTCGGGCCACGAACTACTGTATGTCTCTCCAAAACGAGAAGGGTACTCCCACGCGTCACATAATGTTGCAAGAGGAGACGGACAGAAAACATTCACAGGGAAAACATTGGATCATGGACAACATATATAACTGGAAAACATGATAAAAGACAGGGAACTTCATCAGAACACCCCAGCATTTCAAGGGACGCGACTCACTGCCGAGACCCATCGTTCCTTATCACAGAGCCAACCCACTCCATCATTTATGAGACGCGACTCACTCCATCGAAACATAAGCCACCTCACCACCGAGTACAGCACTCTGTCTGTTTCCGTCCGTCTCCTTGATGTCTCCACGCCAGAGCCACCACAAGCTACGTAGCAAGGTGTTTTCTCTAGAAGAACAGCGCAGTGCTACCAACAACGACTTCCAACTTTCTGCTCATGTTCACTTGTGCAGAAGTGTCCTTCGTTTCTCAGCGGCACCATTGCAGGTCTGTCGCTGTCGAGGTCCAGACCTTCCCGTGTAACGCACGGCACCAGTTTGGGTTGTTGGTGATTTTCTTCTGCTACAGTACTTTGTAAATGGCAACCATTTTGTTGTTGTTGCTGGATTTTGGTTTTTCTCAATGCTAGAAGGGGTGCAAAGCAGCTGCATTACATGACTGCGTCATGGCTGCGACCCCACGCTCGGGTAGGGCGTGGGGGCGTGCCCCACAGAACAATGGTCATGACGCGGGCGAGTCATGCTGCTGATCATGCGTTGCGCCAGCATAACCGTCGTGTTGGCCGAGAGGCGTGTGTATCGATCCACAGCATCGGAACGCCATCTTCCAAACTGCTTGATGGCCAGGCTGTCAATGCCAGCGTCCATCATCGCTGTGGCTCCACTACTGCGCAGCGAATGCGTGCTGATCCGTCCCGGATGGATGCCGCATTGTGCCGCTGCTTGCTGCACTTTGCTGTTGACGAACGCCACGGATTCCTCTATTTTGGGCAAATCATCTCTAAACAGCAGCTCAAACGGCCCAGTGGTTGCCGAGTTATCGCATTTTCGTCCTGTTTCACAAATTTTGAACCGCAGTGCACAAGTATTGCCCTACGGTGAGTCACCTTAGGGTTCACCGTCATGACCCATCTAGCTGAGGGTCGCATATAAAAAAACCCGCAGATATTGTATAATCAGCGGGTATGCAATATTCTCAAACATTACTTATAAAGATAAGTAATGTTTGACAGTATTGCATCCCCTCTATATATACATAGTTGAAATCGATCAACACAGGTTTCTGTGCTTGCAAACCCCAAAATGCTGCCGCAAACAAAGCTCAAGTCGGTGGCGTGCCTCGTGCCCGGCGATTGTGCGGTGTTCTACGTCGAGATCAAGGCGACGAAACGAATCGCCCACCTCAAGGACAAGATCAAGGCAATGAAGATGTACAAGTTCGCTGCGCACCGTCTCACCCTCTATCTCGCAAAACGAGACGGTCACTGGGTGACGGGTGACGACCTCGAGGGCGAGAACATCGAGGAGGCGGGCAAGCTTCCGGACAGTATCGCGACCATGCTGACATAGCGAAACAAGCTCAAACCTTCTCTATTACTAAACAGCAGCATCCTCCAGTTCCCAGACCAAGATCAGGCCGCTGGCGACGACAACATCCACGTGCTGGTGACGTTGCCAACGTCCAAGCGGCGGCGTCTCGATCCAGGAGGTCGCGAACCGTTTCCGGAGTCCGCAACGCCCGCGAAGTTCCATGCGGAAGACCACACAGAAGAATGGTGTTCACGCTTTCGAGCGACATTCGTGTCGGCGTCGCAGCTTCCGCAGCTGGCCGCGCTGCCGACGTTCATCGCTCAAGAGCTTGAAACCAAGATCCCTGTCGACTGGTACGCGTGGAACTTGTGGGAGCTCCATGCGCGCGCGAGCATGGAAGACTCTGTACGAAAGAAGCTATTTGTCGTGGGTGGGCCGTCACCATGCCCGATCTTGTGCTCCAAAGTCGTCGTCTCGTGCTCGGACCCGATGTCTGGATCGGTCACTGAAAACGCGTATATCCCGTTCTGGGACAGCTTGTTTCGACGACCACTTGAGACGATTTTCAAGAAAGAAGACGCCGAGTTTGGGCGGAACACGAGTCGTTCAGCTTCCATGGAGACGTATCGACCGGATTTCCTGTTTGTATTGAACCAGGTGTGCGTGTTCCGCGGAGAAGAAAATGCTGGTGGTGGTGTTGATCTCGCTACACCTGAAGCAGAGCTTCGAAACAAGCTCACCTGGACGTACGGGAAGGTGCCGTACCTTCTCGGGTACGCGGCCGCCGGGGCCAAGTGCACACTGTGCGCACTCACGTCGGTAGATGGAAGGACGGTAAACACTGTTGCTCTTGCGACATTCGACGCGAACGAAAGAAGCGAGCGGTTTCGACTGCTTCTCGCGTTGCTCAATCTCGCTCGCTTGTTTCGGGGCATCCAAAGACTCTGCCCACAAACCGGCCGTGCGTCATACAAGGAAATCGTGTGTGATCGTGGCGTGAGGGTAGTGCTGAACCCGCTCACGGTGCCGAAGAAGTTCCCATTGACCGATGCAACGTCAATCCCGCACCTGCGTCGAGTGTATGATGTGCTGGAAAGCAACGGTGTTCCGAACACCGACATGGTAGTGAGGTACAGTCGCTCGACGCCCTCCGTCGAATTGCGGCCTTGCGGATTGGCCACCATGCCACATACTTTAAATGATCTATTTACCGCCATGGAGAATGTGCTAGAGGCGCTGATCCCGCTCCATCGAGCTTCCTGGATGCACCGTGATCTTCGCTGGTCGAACGTCATGAGGCGAAAAGAGGAAGAGGCCGGTGGTTGGTTCTTGATCGATTTCACCGACGTAGCTGAGAGTCCGTAGCAATTCCGTTGGCCGAGTCGTAGTGGAGACTGTAGCTGCTCAACGAGTTGAAGCCGGGGCGGCCCAACAAGAAGAGATGTGGTGACACAGCATCGTCGTCTGCTGATCCCGCTCAGGGAACTGGCCACTCGCTCGATCAGCACTCATACACGGATCCAGGTCTGAAAAGGTCATGTACCCCTAGGACTGGTACTGTACGACCAAGACTCTTCCGCTACTAGTACTGTACACCATCAACTACTATAGGCGCTGGCTGGAAATACCCTCCACGCCGTGCAATCCCGCCCGCCTCGGTCTTCTCGCCCAGCACTTCCTCAATGAATTCTAGTCGCCCTCGGCAGCGTAGTACACAGACTTACTGGAAACTACCGCTCACGAGTCTCACCGAGCCACTGGGTCTGTGGGTTTGACACTCAGCCACGCGAGCCACGGCGCAAACGCGTTGTCGAGCGTGTACATGGGCGACCGGAACGCGAGTCTCCACGGCGAGTCGCGCGATTCCACACGCGCACCGGTCGCCGCGTCCACCGCGAACAAATGCGGCAGCAGGGAGACGTACTGTCCAGTCCACATCCACATGGGCACGGACGCATCTGCGTCCGTACCAACCGCCCCATAGAATCGAGGAAACTCGAACTCGTGCTGGACCACGCCTTGGCCCACTTCGCCAAACCAATAGAGCGCACCAGTGGACGCGCTAGTATTGGTGCTGTTTTGTTGCAGGAGTATGTGGGTCTCCACAAAGTGCTCCAGACTGGCAATGCGGTCCGCACCTGTACCTGAATCTGGATTTGGACTCTCGGGCTCGCGCTCTGAGGTATTGCCAAGAAACGCGAGAAAGACGCTGCCGTTGGCAGGCTGCAGGAACGAGATGCGAAAGTCGTCGAACGTCGGCGTCGGGGCGGATCGGCTCGACGTGGACGCCGCGGCACAGCGTGCACTTTCTCGCAACAGATCCAGCAACTTGGTGGGCCCGTCCGAGCCGGCCGGCGCGAAGCGCAGCACGTGGTTGAGCAGCACCGCGGTCAGATCGAACTCGTACATCAGCTTGGCGCCTGCATACCCGGCCCAGCCCGTCTGCCTCACGCTCTGGAAGTGTTGAAGCGTGAGGTGGAGCAGCCACTGGCAGGTGTAGTTCGCGTAGCAGGCGGTCCGCGCAGCGCTGGCACCGCTGCAGGTGATGGTGTACGAACTGCTGCTTGCCACGGGCAGCGCCATTTGGATTGGCGACGAGAGCAGAGTCGTGAGCTTGTCCCACTGTGGCAGTTGGCTGATCGATTGGACTGCGATCTGCCACGGCGTCCACACCACAGACGCAGGCCGATCGGAGGCGGCGACGATTCCTTGCTTTACGATCTCAAACGTCGGAATCGATCCGAAATACGGCCGCGTGAATGTGATATTGTACCCGATTGCGTTCTGGTCGAGGTTGCTCGACGTCACCACCACGGAAAACGGAATCGATCGACACGTCGCCTCTTCCAAGAACGACGCGATCTTGGAGGTCGAGCCAGTCGCGGGCTCAACGTAGGTCGACTGTCCGCCGTTGAGCACGACACGAACCTGTGAATCTTGATACAAAGAGAGCTCCACAAAGGCTTCCGTCGTGGCGAGAAGCGCTGGCACGTGGGCTGTCGCAGGCGGCTCGAGCGCCGCGTCCATCGACTTGACGTCGCAGCCCTGGACCCGCGAAACACTCGAAAATGTTGGTGGCTAGTGTCCAAAAGGCGTTCAACGGCGAGGTGCCGTGGCTGTCGATCACGCGGCGAATGGCAGCGCCAATGTCCACGCTGTACAGATACGACCCAGTGTCGTGAAGGTATGTAGAAGTCTGTGGGTGAACGATCTCCGGGTTGCGAAGCTCGGGCAAGATAAACTGCTGGACAACGCCCCAGCACAGTACTTCGTCGTAGCAAGCCACAAGGGCCGCATGGCACGCGGGACACGATATGTCTGGCGCGGAGACGCTGGCGCCGAACCACGAGAGCAGGAAACTCCCGTTGGGCCACGCGGGCGCGTGGGACTCAAACCACACTTTGTACAAAATTTCCGACGGAAAGGAGTGCTCGCCAGAATAATCCAGAATGCGCAGATCGTGCAGCGCATGGAACGAGCCGGTGAAGTCGATCGCGTCCCGGACGTGGTCCGCGTTATAGCTCATCGTGACAGAGAGTATCTCGCCATAGTGGGCCATGATAAGCGCCATGTATTCAGTCACGTTGCTGTCCTGGTCAATCTTCAACGGAGCCAGATCCAGGTACGAGATGGTCATTGTCCCCGCTGGATCCACGTTGACACGCCGCGCGGCTGCCACATGGACGGTCGTGGGCAGAATCGAAGCCGACGACGTGGCCGCGTCCACACCGACCGCGCATCCGTGCTTGGCCAAGCACTCGAGAAAGTTCAGCACTGGAATCCGGTAGTCCTCTCGCCACTTCCCACCCCACTTGAGCCGTTCCGAGTTCCAGAAGGAGCGATACACACCGTCCCAGTCCGGAGACGCGCGCTGGACGGGTCACGGTCGGGCGGGATCACTTTTGGCAGCCAGTCGCGTAAAACGAGCTCGCTGCACCAACTCGACTTGGGGAATAGGTTCGCGCAAACATTGCAAATGGCTGCAGGAGCACTTGGCGGCGGCGGCGAACTAATCGATCTATCGCTGGTGTTGTCGCCGCTGCCCGCAGCCGATGGCTCGCCTTTGCCCGCGTTGGCGCTGCCACTCGTGCTGTTGGCGTTGATGCCAACGCCTGTGGTCGGCTTGGAGCTCGCAAAACTCGACGACGCCACTACAGCGACGTCTCGGGGCTACCGTCCGATTCAAGTACCTGATGGCTTCGAGCTGGTTCGACCGTGAGCCTCCATGGGGTTACCAAGACCGAGGACGTTGGATGGTGAACGACCACGTGGACGTGGTCGACGAGCGATCGGAAGCCGGACAACGTGATTCTCGTTTTTGTTCCGAAGGGCACATCCTCCAGTCGAGTGTGCACCTGGAAACCGGGATCTCCGATGAACACTGGTCATCTCAAGCGAGTTTCCAGCTCGCTAGCCGACTCGCTGGCGGAATAGTTCCACATTTGTCCGCCGCTAGCAATCGACCAGGTCTAGTCTGGATCCGCGACGATCTCAATCGCTGTGGAGACAAAGTGGAACACAGTTCTGCGCGTGGACCACCTCACCAGTGGTCGGATAGTAGATCGATCGGTTGTCGTCGAGATTGCACGGTCGTGACGTCCAGCACAGCAGCAGCTCATAGAATCTCTCAAATCCTCCCGCGGGGAAGAATGCTCGCGCCTGCCAAATCGCGCTCGACGCATCGACTTGGCGCACAACCCCCGCTTCGCCACTCTGGAAACATGTGAGACTGTGCACGAGCCGCTCGTGCAGCAGGGCATCAGCTAAATAGTCGTTAACGCCAAATGCACAGTCGAGGTCGAACAGACAGGCCTCGAACCGGGCCATGCAGTCGCCACAGCTGTCGTTGGCCATGAACACGGGCATCATGTGACGCACTTGCCCCATCTACACCGGCTCCTCTCGCCAGTCGAGGTCCACATACGATGGCGGTGGCACGTACTCGAACTTGTTCAGATCCAGTGGCGCGACTTGGAACCGCAACGCGGAGTTGGACGATCGGTACGAGAGGTTGATGTCGTCGTTGCTTGTGAACACCGCGAGGACTTGGGGGACGATCGTGATGTTGTGGGAGATGATCTCGATGGTAAAAACTGCTGGTGGGACTTCGTACAGCTTTGGCAGCTGAGGCCTGTCAGCGTCAGTATCAGAACCAGTGGACGACCCCCAATCTGATGACGAGCTCGCCATCGTGCCTGCTTCGTCGCTGCCACTATGGCTACGACCATCCCTCAGATGATCATCACCACCGCTCGTGCTCCCCGCCGCACTCGACCATTGATGCGCACTGTGATACTGGTCCAGTAGCTGCTCGTTGAGCGCCATGTAATAGTTGACCACCCAGAGGTTGTTGGACATGACCACGCTTACATCCAGCGACAGCTTATCCGCCTCTGGAAACGCCGAGGCGATCGCTTCCATGAGCTCTTCCGGCGTGGTCTCGTTCGTGAACACGCGCGTCGTGACGGTTTCGGTTTCGTTCTGGCCCGTGTGGTTGAGCCCGAGCAGTAGGTAGAAATCGTAGTCAGGCTGGCCAAACTCGATCACGGT
>JAADWZ010000717.1:0-13148 GCA_023336445.1 Pythium dissimile
AGATCCTGATGATGGGAAAAGTAATCATCCACGAGGTCAAGTTGAAGATTACATTTGTTCGGTCTTTATCTGATCTTTATCTGAAGATTACAATTGATTGGTCTTTCACATGATGGGTCATTACTACTGGTAAAATACCGGTATCAACAGTCAGCTAGTAATTCGATAGCTGACTGTTGATACCGGTATTTTACCTGTCAGATGCCTCACTGAGGCGTTTATGACCCTAGAGAATGTCGTTGCAGCAACTGAAATCATCAGATCGTACGAACCAGATCTCTGATTCACCCAACTGGAATCTAATTCTTGCGCCTGAAACATTACTCATGCACCTGAACTGCACCTGAAATGACTTCGAGCAACCTTCAAGAAACATTCATCATCCAGTGCACCTGAAATTGCAGTCGTGCAACTGAAATTTATGCTTTTGATCATGAAAATTGCGTGTCTATCTGTAAGTTACCCATCATATTTCGGTGAGATCGTCATCAGAAATACATTTGCGCCTAATGACACACTAAATACTGTACATGCGGAATATTTGATGACGAAGAACGAAAGATTTCGACGTGGAACATGGTGTGCGAGAATGGCTTTGTGAAAGCCGTCGATCCAAAGCATAATGCAGACTCCATCGAAAAATTCGTCCGTGGTGAATCGACAGTCCAACAGGGGCACGCGCACGAGCGTAGTTTTCCTCGAAGAGCGCCAAAGACCGTGAACGAGCCTCTGAGTCCCGGAGGTGTCAACCATGAACATGATCGCTCCGGCGGGGCTAAGGTGAACGAGTCCGGTCGCACAGCGCGGGGGTCAGGTCGTGGTGGATGATGATGTGTGCGAAGCGATTCTTGTGGAGACCATGAGTCGGCTGAGCTCGAATCGCTGAAGAATCAGCTGGATGCGTTGTCCCTCGTGATCACCAAACTAGATGAGCTCCGCGAGTCCATGGCAGTGTCTGTGAAGTCTGAACTCACGGAACCGAGACGTGTTGCATCGGTCTACATTGAAGCCAGCGCCCCAGTTCACTATGAGCATTCGTTGATCAGATACTTTTCAAGCGGAAAGAGAGCGTAGAAAGTAGCATCCCATTTTAAATAATGTTCAATGAATATCGGGAAGTGTTATCGTTTCATTTCGTGCATTTGCTGTGGGGCTAGGCAATGTAGGACAGAAGGCAAAGGCAAGATGCATCAGAAGCTAGCCTAAAGGCTAATCATTCGCGCCTGCAGATGCGTCAGCTGCTGAATCTCACGATGATAGCAGTTTGGAACGGCAACAGCGACAAACGAATCAAAAAAAGGGGTCGCCCGCAGTTCACTGTGATCTCTTCACCCGGAGCCATCGCGCGCTGTGGCAACAGCTATCGTGGTACTGGCTCCATTGGTCATCTCATGGAACCGCGCGACGGCATCACATGAGTGATTCATGGACCGAGCGATACTCCCAAAGACAGCCGCGTCGATGTACATGCGACGGTTCCGTCTCATCAAAAGCCGATAGTTCGAAGGAGGGGCAGCCACTTCGTCGTCTTTGCCGTCACTGTCAGCTTCATTTGAGCCGTCGTCGCTGTCATCCACAAACTCTCGTACTCTCCGAGATATTCTCCGAGCACGACATCCTGCGCGATGAACTCTGTAGCAACCATTTATTCAGTTTCTCTTCTCCACGCCAGACGAAGCTTGTCTGACACGGCGAGGCCGTTGCCGCATCGACCTTTGTACGGGCAGCAGCCTGAAGTGCAAAAGATGCCGAGAATCCCATTCATGCAGGTATTATGTCGACACGGTGTAGGGCAATCACACTTCCCAAAGTTCCTGATAGTCGAAAATCGGAGCCCGCTGGGTTGTAGTTTGCGCGGACGTGGACGATTTCAAACGGTCATTCCGCTGGCTTAAAGTAGCTGACAACTGGTCAGAGCGCAATGGTCGGGTCGGTAAGAGTTCTTGCTTGCCGCGGTCTCCAGATCACGGTGCCATCCTGCAGAGTTACGTTCTCGCGTCCAAAGTTGAGCATCTGCTGGAGATCGGAGGTGGGTCTCGCAGGTGTAGTATCAGGTGATGACGTCGTCAAGTCGATCATCACGGTCTCTGGCTCTCGCGTCAGTGCCGGCGTTGAGCTGGCAGAGCCACCCTCTGCGTTGTCGTGGCCAGACTCGCTATTGGCTTCGGAATCGCTCAGGCGGATGCGTGCCGCTAGTGCACAAGGATAGAACGTCGCCACCTCATCATCAGAGTTGTCCTCGCCTCTCACGCGTTCGCTAACGTTGACAATATTCCAGACACGCGAATCTGAGAATGAATGTTTGTGAGCGACAAACACTGGGTGTGCTATTTTGTTTCGCAACTGAGATTTGTTGCTTGCACCTGAAATGTGCCATTTACTTCTGATGATTTATGTCGTATTCATTTGCATCTGGTACCTCTAGTTTGCAGACAGAATGACTCCGACACTGAAATCGCGTTCTCTTCAGCAACTGAGGTACTTTGAGAGCAGAGCATCTACAAATTGACTGGAGTAACTGATTGGTATTCCCCAAAACGCTTCGCACCTGATATGGTCACTAATGAGTCAACGCGGCACCTGATCGCACTTTCGAGTGTCATGAAATACGAATCACTTTTGTAAAATGAGATACAAACCTGAACATTATAATTGGAGTGACAAGCTGCACAGATACAAATTCACACATTCTGGCTGACACAAACGGTGCGGGTAAGTATCAAACAGAGGCTCCGATGCATTCGTTATCGAAATTCTAATTCTCTTCATCCAAATCGTTAAACTCGTTCGCTGTCGTCTTCTTGGTTGTATTTGCAGCTCGTTTTGCCCTACCTTCCGACTTTTGATTCTTGGCAGGATCATCAACCACTCGCTTGTATTAATTGGCGAACTTCGATGTGTTTTTCTTGGAGTCACCCTGGCCTTGCATATCGTTGGTGCGTGTTGATGTGCAAACCATCAGCCATAGCAAGAGAAGACGAACAATCATCAGTTTTTGATGAGTAAGCGTCTGACTGTCATGCTTCTGACTTGAGTTGATGAAGTTCCTCAGCTGGATGATGAAAAACATTCCACAATTGTACCGTCCAACTAATTTGGAGTGGAAGAATGAATCAATTCCATGGTCGACAACTTCTACGGCACTCCATCACCATCATCTTCATAGGCGAGCGGGGATGCTGTGGTGAAGTGCTCCCGGTCTCCTCACCCGGTCGCGCTCTCCCAAAGACTCGGCCTCATTCTCCCAGAGACCAAGTCCGGCGTTCCCAGATCCAAGTCCCGTCCTGAAGGATCTGGTCCCTCGCAGTCAGTCAGTCGAAAACGAACAGCAGAGGTGCAGTCAACCTGGTACATGATACCAGGTATCCAGGTGTCTGGCAGTATTGAGTACCAGAGTCTGGGGTCCAGTTCTGGGTACCGGTACCCAGTCTGAAATACAGGTACCCAGTTCCAGGAACCTGCACCCACGTTTAGAACCGGTGACCTGGTGCAGGTGCCAAAAGTGGGTAGATTATAGTACTAGTCACAGAAGTAGGTAGGTATAAGAGGGCCAGTTTGTGGTCCCTATGGGGCCGGCTGGCCCTCATCAAAAGACTCTGCTTTTTGCTCTCAACCCCTCAAGTCTCCTGCTCAAGACCGCGAGAAGAACATCACGTGTTACCACAAGGTAAGCCTGTATTGTATTAGCCTGCTGTAGTGGGCTTTGCGGGTGTATATTCCGATCGCTGTGTGCTAGTTTCTAGTTGGTTGTGTGACTTAAAGAAGAGCACCCCTAGGGTTCCCCGTTCAATTCACCTGGTTATTTGGTGCATTCCGATAGCTTGGTATTCCATATTGTATATTCCCTGGATTGCGATAACTAGTGGAACCAGAGGCTGGTTCAGAGTTAGAAAATCAACCCCGTACAGGGTACGGTTGTTAAGAGTGCGAAAAAGAACCCATTGGTTGGGTCCCCCTTTGCTAGGAGATCGATTGAATTCTCTGTCCCTAGCCCCTGACCTGGTGGATCCTTCGTCCCAGGTCAAGAGAGTTGTTCACGTCTGTATATCGACTGGCAACCGTCTTGAGGTAGACGAGTTTGCTGAGAGGAGCAAGTCAATGAGGACGGACCTAGTGGTCAGGTTCCCCATTACTTAGACTCAAAAGGACTGTGCAAAAAGACACACAAATCGTGAGGTACTACCAATTATAGAACCAGGATTTTCACAGTCGGCCCTGGTTCGCCTGGCGTGTATTTCCCCCGTATATACACGCCAGGTCTATACTCCTTTTCTAACGTTCCTAGAAAAGGGCGTACCGCTTCGTCACAACTGATGCGTATGCCAGGAGTAGGTACTGATCGCGTGAAAGTGTCCACTATGGTTGCGTCTAATACTGACCAGGCCGGTGATTTCAAGCTGGTTGCTCGTCCTGAACCTAAGGGTAACCAGTGTAAAGGCGCTCGGAAAGCTAACCAGCAATCCAGCGCGAAAGTCCAGCGCACTTCTCGATCTCAGAGTCGTGGCGCGAGCCAGAGCCGGCACGAAGCCAGTTCACCAAGGCAGCTCGGGACCGCTGCCTCTCGTCGTCTCCGTATGCTGAGCAGCGACGAGGAAGGAACGAAGACGATCCGTACGCCCCGGAAGCCCCGGCTTCAAGACAGGCCAGCCCAATTACGGAAGCTGAGTTCAACTCAGCCAGAAGTGCTGGCATGAGCAGCCTGGACCTCCAGGAATCGAGCCCTCCAAGTCGTCGCAAGCCCAAGAACTTGCTGGCGTCGAAGGACAAGTCACATCGTGAGGCGTCCCAGACTCGGTCGAAGCCAGTCATGAAGGTCCAGTCAAAGCGCGAGCAATCATGACCTGGTCATAGCGACTCGGAACTAGTTCCCAAGTCAAGCCGTCGAAGTAGAAGTCGAAGTCAAAGTCGGCCCGCGAGGATCCAGATAGCGCGCGGAACTCCGAGAGTACCACCTCCACCGCCAAGAAGCCCGGCACTAAAGAGCAGGAGAAGACGTTGGCGGACCGACTGGAGGAAGCTCGTCAAGCTAATCGCAGTTACTCGCTTGCATCTGGTCGCAGATTGATGCAAGCGGCCACGCACATCGATACGACTCGAATTGTAAACGGAGTGAATGGAAGCTTGGACCAGCAGTCCCGCTGCACGAGTTATGCCGCGCAAGGACTCGCCGCGGCTCGCTCCAGAGCTGGTCTCGGGCCGCACCGCCGATGTAATTGACAAGTTCCATCACAGCTCGACCTGGTTGCAGATGTTTGACGTCGTCCACATGACGAACCCCTTGTCTCCACGGCCGGGGCTGTTCGTGATCCGGATCGATCTCCTAAATAACATCGAACGACTCGCCGTGCTCCAGATGGCTCAGTTCGAGGCTGGGTACGCGTTCATGAACCTAGTTCCTTTAGTTATCAATGGCACTTCAGAGCTGGCCAGCCTATCTGCTTATGAGATCCAGAACGACATCACCGAAGCTATGGTCTACTTGGCGATTCAAGTGGAAGAGTTGCTGCGTTATCGCTACTTCATCACCAGCTTCGTCAACCGGACCTAGTTCGCCAGTTCCTGACGTCTATGCGATGCGTCACCCGACCCCGGTTCTCAGTTTTAGTGATGAGCGAATGTCGCGATCGAGCGCCCCGGAGCAGCTGGTTCAGCTCAGACTATTCCCTCAAGGTCGGTCGTACCCGACCCCAACGACCAGTGTCGGTGCCAGCTCGGGCTTCACAGACTCCAGCGTGGTGTCGGAGTTGGTCAAAGATCTGTTCTTCCAACACCCAGGTCTTGGTTTCGATTTCGCTGAGCAGCGCTTCACTGATCCGCGACATCACCAATTCCAGCAACCGGCAGTGTCGACCCAACCTCCAGGTGTCGGAGTTCCGGCTCAGCCAACCCAGCATCCGCGTCAACTAAGTCAGGCCGCTCTGCCAGTTCAGTCGCCGCTTAATCCGGCAGGCATCTCGTTTGCGTTTCAAGTGCAGTATGCTCCATCAGTCCTGTACCCACGGTCGGTCGTCCACTTGGTGCCTCCGCAACCAGGGCTCGCGACCATAGGTACCCAGATACAAGCGCCTCCGGGCCAGTATCCGGGTCCTGCGTCAGATCTTTGACCCACACGGAGCCAGCTCCAGGAACAGGTATACTGGTAGTGAGAATGATGATCCCAACAACGAGTTACCCATTTTGCACGAAGAAAACGAAGCGCGTTCGTATTTTGCAAATGGTGGTGACGCTGAAAGCCCTGGTGCTGAGAAGAAGTTCCAACTTCAGCCAGGCGAGCGGCATGGATGGTGTTCCATTCATCCGGAACCAGCTGGAAAAGCTAAGATCGCTACGGTGCACGGAGCCCTGTGTGACCAGCGATCGACCACCTTACTAGATCCGAGTTCGTCGACGAGCATGATAGCTACAACCTGGCTCGGCAGCTAGATTTGAAGCTAATCCGCACTGAACGTCTTCGAGTGGAGGGAATAGGTGGCACTGTCACTTATATCACAGCGAGAGCGGCAGTAAAGGTGACGCTGGGGGCCAAGGTTGTCTACTACCTGGATCTCTGGGTAAGCAACATTGGGGAGGGCATTGACTGTCTCCTAGGCGTGAACTTCATGGTCAGAGCAGGCGTTCTCCCATGCGCGCATGAAGGTTCAGCCCAGTTACCCGACGAGGAGTGCACCTCGCTTGTAACATTCGGTTATAGGCCAAAGTTGCCGGAGCGAGTGACGGTCTGTACGCAGGACGGGTCGTAGCTGTCACGTCCCAGTCATATATGGCCAATCTCGTGATAGTGAGCTCCAGATTTGGGCCAGCCACCAAGATCCCTGAATCACCAGTGTGGTATTCGATTTCGACGGGATCCCACGGAGATTGCGAATTACGAACATCACCAGTCGGCCAGTCTCGATCTCGTCGCGGACCCCAGTCGTCCACATGGTCGAAGAAGGCCACTTACATCTCGGAGACATGTGTGCCAGAGTTCACTCCTCCAGGTACCGGGTGTGGCAACTGCTGGTGTACGAAGGATTAATTTCCAGTCGTCTCGCCCGGAATCAAGACCAACGCAATGATGAATACAACGCCCGTCTACCACCAGCAGTTGAGAGGCCGGTATATGATACACATACGAAGATCCTGCCAAGGGGCGGAGGAGTATGTGTGTTAGGCTCTCGTCGTGGTGCATCAACCCATCCAGAAACGCCGAACCCTGCGGCCTCCCCAGCCGCACCGTAGTCTTCATACAGTGTCTCCGTATCCAAAATTGGCTGCACCAACGCATCTGCTGCATCGGCAAAGCCGTCATTGCCGGCCGAGCTTACCACCGAGGTGGGGTCTGCAGAAGCCGGTGTAACCCTGCTGGCTCTAGGACATGAGTCACCAGATGAAGACGAACCTAGTTCGCAACGAGTCAACCCAATCCCGAAAGATCGAGGAGCGGCTACTGTTGTAGACCTGGTCGTTACTCCAGCGCAAGGTAGCAGCCTTCCCAAACCACAGCTCTCAGGGAGTTTGAAGCTGGTCCAACCTCAGGAAAAGCCAGTGTGAGTGCCCGCAGAACAGCTCGCCGTCACAATCAAGCTGGTCGTCAGCCTGGAGCCAGAGGCTGGATCCGAAGTTGAAGCTGAGGCTGAGGCTGCTGTGTACTACCACGAAGGAAGCGACTACGTGCTACTAGACGAATTGAAGGACCAGCTGGCGGTCCTGCCCGATCAGGTGGACATTGACCCTCCAGTCGACATGTCTACCGCCGATGTCGGTGAGAAAGGGGTGACAACTCGAGCCGAAGAGTACTCTGACTCCGAGTGGGCGAGCCCAATTGTCATCGTCATGAAGAAGAACGGAATCGATATACGACTCTGTATCGATTATCGTAGGATCAACCAGGCCATCGAGTTGATGAACTACCCGCTCCCCCTGATCGACGACCTACTCTGCAATTTCGAGCAAGTGATGTGGTTCCTGAGCCTGGATGTAGCCAGCGGGTTCTGGGCTGTCCTCATGACCCAGCGAGCGAAACGCATCAGCGCGTTCATCTGCCCGCTCGGCCAGATTGTGACGAAGTGATCCGCGGATTGGGAGGCTCCGACCAAAGAAAAGACAGTGGGATAGGATTGAAGAGACTCATAGTCACCCGGTCTCATGTGTCGGGTTCTAGGGTCTGGACCCGTAAGCCGGATAGCCGGTTCTACCCCGGTTTAGTGACTCCTAGATTAGTGACGGGATTTAGAGAGTCAGTGGTAGAAGTGCAGTTACTTTGCTTAAGTGCGGTATCCGCTTAGGTACGAGGGACCCGTGGCCCCCCTATGGTACACGCCCTGCAGTAATAGACTTTGGTTTTTGCCGTCAATTACACAAGCCATCAGCCTCTCCGAGATCGACCGACGACCCCCGCGCCTCAGCGCCCGACTATACAAGGTACGCCTGCAGTATTGGGACTGCTAGTTGTGGATTAGTATTAGACCCTGGTGGCCGGTAATTGTGTATTGGTGTGCGACTACTGGAGCAAAACTCCCGTAAGACTTTGTCTGAGAGGGACTCGGCTAGCTCCAAGGCTCCAGACATTCTATAAATAGTTGTTCCCTCACATATCCGGCTCTATAGCTTGGGTACTCCTTATTGAGAGTGTTGTTTTAGGAGGTGCGTCCTCCTTTGCGAATATAGTTCAAACAGGGCTTGTTAACTGGAATATATTCCCCCCTATATTCCTGAATTCTGACTGCGTTTAGTGATCAGTACTCAATTTGGTGTGGCTCTTAACTACTCTGGCTTCTAAAGAGTCAAGTCAAAAGGGTACACAGTGTGAGGAAAGTCGAAAACCCCGGATCTGGCGCAACCCTTCTTGAGATCCGGCGGGTAAATAGGCGTACTACATTTTACTGGAGCGGAACGGTAGAAATCCTAACACGTCTTATCACAACTTCCAGTAGATCCGCATGCCGTTCGACCTTAAAAATGCGCCTTTGGTCGACAACGCGCTCTGGGGTTATGTCCGGTTGCTGCCACCTCGAAGCCGAAGTCGAGCCGGAAGTGATGGCGGCCTTAGGCCTGGAACCAGTCGAAGAACCAGTCTCCACCCAGTCGAATCTAGAAAAAGCCGGTAAAACAGTTTTTGAACTGAACATCCCGGCCCCAAGGTGCTAGGAACAGTGCTGAAGCAAAGCTCGTACATCGATGACATCGCATATGGCACGCCGACCCTGGAAGAGTTACTGGTTGTCCTTGACAAGCTCATGTACCGACTCCGGTATTGGCGAATCTCAGTCAGCTTGCCTAGAAGTGCCTTTGGAAAGCATTCGACCCAGTACCTGTCGCATGAGGTGAACCGGCATGGTATCGTCGCGACACCAAAGATTGCCAGAGAGCTGAAGAGTCTTCCGTTCCCGGCGAGTTTGAAGGGCGTCCAGTATTTCCTGAGGAGCCTAAATTACTACCACAAGTTCATCGAGGATTACTCGGTCATTGCAAGCGTGTTGTATGAGCTAACCGACGAGGATCCGGGCAAAAGACTCAATGGAACCAGCTTACCAGGCGTTTGAACTGCTCAAATCGAAGCTTTTGGCCCCACCGCTGAGATGCGATAGGAGTTTCTTCGCTCGTACGATGGTCAATTTCGCTACTCGCAGTAGTTCCATCAGCTGCCTCCATCATGATCAACGGAAATGGATGATGGCAAGTGTCTGGAAATGTATGTTGTGCAAATGACTCGCGCACCTGACGCGATACTGTTTGAAAGAGCAAAAGCACCAACCTGCCTCCAGAAACACCAACTCGAGTCAGACTGACGTCTGAAACAGTCGACTGCGAGGATGGCTGAACCTATATCATCAAAGCCTATACCCTTCATGCATCTGGCTTGTGGTAAGGAATTGCACCCATCGACCTGGACATTTATCAGCTGGATTGATCATCACTCTTCCGCAACCGACGTGGTGCGGGCAGTGATGCATTGAGCAACAGAGGCTGACTACGACCTTCATTCATGGAGTTCTAAGCGTGAGTTAATCCCCGAGATAGTGACGTCAATATAGCTCTGCACGGTGTTTTGACCCCTTACTTATGGCTCTTCCAGAGTTTTGATGAGTCAGCAATTCTCTTTATCCCTTCACCATATTGTAAAGAGGGTTTGAGCCGAATTTCATGCAAATCGACTCTACGCACTTTTTGACGAGAGGCCAAAGCACAGCGAGCTTCTCAGCGACACTAGTAGTGACACCAATAGTGATGTGTCACTTTTTCGATTTTTTTTTGTGTCAAGTTCATTTCTTGCACCGCCGATTAATTTCAGTTTTCTTTCATATAAGTTACCGACCAAGGCTCGCGATTTTATGCACCGAATTTCAGTTGTGCTAATGACCCCCGATTCTGGACCTGCGGCCCTCAGGTCCAGGGTCGGAAACGTGGCCCAGGGATTGGCTATAAATCAGAAGATGACAGCATAGTACATCAGCCAAATCCCGCGTCATTTTCCGCCCTAGAGTGAACTTGCAGACAGAGGTGCGCTTTCGTGGAGAAAGTGCAAAGCGGAGCTTGCCACCGAATGGCTGCCGCGAGAGAGAATCTAGCAAAGAACAGTGTGCCTCACCCGATGCAACATTGGAGCAATTTTGTATGGAACTTTTGAAACGGTACATTAGCTCGTTTCCATAGACACAAGGATAATAGCCAATCCCATTCGAAATGAGCACCCACCCATTTTCATTGGCTATATTCCTTTGGTTTTCAAACATATAAATCGACAGTGCATTTTGGCGCGCAGATTGAAGACGGCAACAACAACCAACAAAGAAGAGGAAACTCGCGCTCGCTCTCGCGCGTTCTCGTGGCCATGCGGGCCAATATGAGTATGATGGTACGGTCCAATGTGTAGAGACTGTCGCCCTGGTTCCACTGAGATCTAATTTATAATGTGGGTGCATCGGATAGACCTTCCGCGGCAAGACCAACGCCGTGGTCGAGATCGGCAAGCGCATGTGCTTCGCCGACGACCACTGGAAGGACAAATGTGACGCCATGAAAGAGTTGAAGACCATGTTGAACGACTATGCAGTCGTCCAGCAGAAGACGGCTGCCGGTGGTGACGCTGCTGCTGCGGCGGCTGTGGCGCCCGACAGACTGGAGTTGCTATTCACGGCCGAGACCGTGCAGTTGCTCACGCAGCCTTTCCGAACGATCGTACGTGGCTTGGCTTGGATTATTCAGTTGGATGGAATTCGCCTCTAAATGCGAATTGGTTGGCTTTGGAAGCTACTGGATCTGCGCTCGACCGTGGTGAAAGAAGGTTGCGACACGTTCGCGCTGCTTGTCAAGACGGTAGGCGCGGCGAAATGCAAGATCCTCGTGCGCGACGTGTTTCCTTCGCTGCTCGAAGCACGCGGCGGATCGAACAAGGTGAGAAACCTGTGTGAATAATAAAAAAGGTCAGCATGAGGCGCCGAGACTAAACGTATTCTTGCGGCGATGGCTAGATAAACACGACTGCGATCAACGAGTGTATTGAAAATATCATCAAGACCACGCCGAGCCGGCATATTCTGGCCCCGATCCTGAAAGAATACAGCGTCAGCAAGTAAGGTGATCGCTCACATGATTAAGCGGTCGATGTACAGTGAGTGCTCACTCGTGTGGTCTGTGGCGAAGGAACCGAGATGTTCGTGAAGGCTGCTTGGCGTACACCATTCTTGCACTCTCGATGTGGGCGACGACTCACCTGGACGAATTCAAGGCGGAACTTCAGGTCGTGATCTCGACAGGACTGCGAGAGGCCTCACAAAAAGGCCGTGAAGTTGCCCGCGATTGTTACTGGTAAAGGGAGTTGTCAGAGGGTTTCGGTGGCTGCTGACACTAAACTCACATTGATCCCCGAATTGTGGAATGTAGGAAGTACGTGGAAATTTGGCCGAACGATACAGAAAGGTACGCTAGTATTTACTTCCTGGGTTTATGTGGACAGCAGAACTAAGCGACGAAAATGCATAGTCTTGACAAACTGCTCGATCTTGCGGTGAAGAAGCACCTGAAACGGTCGCGAAAAGATGACGAGCCTGAAACCCCAGCGCATGTGAGTCGATGTGCATCTGTCTTAACACTGATCGAGACATTTAACGTCAGTGTGTTTCTTAGGCGCCAAAACGACGGCAGCTAGCCACCATCACGAACACCGTGCCCTCGACTTCGAAAACTCTTCAATTCGGGGAAGGAACTGCTGAGCGTAAAAGTGGAATTCCTGCGCCACGTTTGAACGCTGAGCGTGATCGTTCGAGTGGTTCTAGTTCCAGTTTGTTGAAGACTCCTCTCCCAGGAAGCACTTTGAAGACCCCGATGACAGCGTCGCGAACCCGCGCGAGCAAAATGCAAGTTCCTTCAACCGCTCGTCGAAGTCTCATCCCTTCAACACCTTCATCAGTGAGAGCCGCCTCCACGGGGGAAAGCAAGTTGGCGATGAAGGTTGGAACCCCAGGGCCGCAGCTAAAGGCAGCGCGAAGTCTGATTCCGTCCACGCCTTCGTCGACGAGACAACTGTCTCGTAGAGACAGCATCATGGTGAATAAGTTCTCAACGCCAGCTCAATCTCTGGGCAGCAGCCGAGGATCGGCGACGCCGACTGCTCGTCGAATGAAGCAGCAACAAAACGACCAGCGGGAGACCTTCCTTAAACTTCAAGAAACCTACAATTTGCTGAAGGCAGAAAACGAAGCTCTCGTCGCCAGACTCAAGCAAGATGGTTCATACGAACCTCATCTCATGGCGGAAGAAGATAATCTCTCCAGAATGTTGCAATTCGAGAACCGTATTCAAGATCAAAAAGCCACTATCTCCGGAATGGTTACTGCTCATCAGAGCCTCAAAGACCAGCTCACGCAACGGAATGACGAGATCGATAATTATCGTATACAACTCATGGAGTTAAACGAACAGCTGCGAACATTCGACTCTACCGCCGGCGTAAGCCACAAGCACGATACACAAGCCGTTAACGAGCTACGCCAAGAAATTCACAGCCTCAAGACCGAACAGTCCCAGCAACAAACTTTAATTTCCAGGCAAGAGCAGGAGCTGTCATCGCTGCGCGCTGGTCGCGAGAGCCAGGATGCTGCTGTGGCTGCGCTGGAAGACGAGAAGACGGCGCTGGCGGAGCAGGTGTCGGAGCTGCTGTCGATCAA
>JAADWZ010000718.1:0-13079 GCA_023336445.1 Pythium dissimile
CATGATGCCCAAGTGCTTCGGGCGACCGACGATCGACGGGAACACTGCGCGCGGCGCATCGTCACCGGCGAAACCGGCCTTGCACATGCCGGAGCCGTTGTCCACCACGAGTGCCTGTACGTCGTCGTCCGCCATCTTGATGTCTTGAGTTGGTTCCGAGAAAAAGGAAAGTGAACTTGCTGAGGTTGCCCTTGGCGCACTGGGGTGGGTTGGAGGGCTACGTGGCGGCGTGTCAATCCGCCATGCATACAAAACCCAAGACAAACATTTGCTGTCGCCTTGCTTTTTTGTCTGTAGGTGCCCCCATGTCTCAGTGTACCTGCGAGGATCTCCAAATTTTCCACCCCACGTGCACGTGCGTTTGGATTGGGGTACACAATGTACCACAACCCGTACCCATCATCACAGCTGGAAACGGGTCGAGCTCACTTCATCTTGATCGGCCCGTCGGTAGTTAAACTACCTCAAATAACCCCTCAACAGGCATGGGTCGACTGTTCGATTGCAGGAAGATGAACTGACGCGCACAAACCCGTGGGTTTGCAGCTGCCAGTGCAAGTGCCAGGCCGGAAGCCGTTGGACTTGTGGCCCGTCTGTGCCACAACCCTATTGCACTGACGTTCCCCAAGGTACAGTACAGTGAAAGACTCAATTAGGATATTTGTTGTAGGTTCTCTAATGAGATGCCACGAGAGTGATGGCTCGTTTGGCGCCCATCTTCTCGACCTGACGACAATAGAGAGAGTGTGTGAGAGAGAGCATGCTTCAACTTGCAACCAGCATCCAACGAAACAGAGAGAACAAGGCACACAATGGAAATCCGCATACCCAAGTTAAGTGAGCCAACCCAAGCGACCCACGAATGCGCATCCAGTGGATGGCATCCACCGCAGCCAGGCGAGTGGATTTGGGCGGGATGTTCATCCATGCTGCATGGTTGTCATGCCGTGGTACTGAACAGCACCCTCCGTGTTTCCAGATGAATGGTGGAGAATACTCATTTGGATGGTTCAGCAACAGTATCCACAGTAGTGAACCAAGCTCTGCTGAACAATACTCGTCAAGGATTCAGCCAATGTAAGTCTACATACCAACTAGAAATGGAGGCTCCTCTGTGCACTCTGTCAGTCTCTGAGTTACTATTGTGCGAGGTTGGGTGCTGGGTCATCTCAGCGCAAGTGCCTCGTTTCCCATGCAAGATCGGAGTCCAAGAAACTAACAGTCCACTATTGCAGTCAAATCAGAATGACTGTGAACTGGTCAGAACTTTCGGCCAATCACTGAGCAGATCCAGCGGGTCGGCGATGGGCTGCCCACTCACTGCATTCCGCCACATTTCGGACAGCAGCCAACGCCGCCGTCGACGACTGAACGTTCGGCGAGACCAGCGCCTCCCGTGAGACCATGGCACTTTTCGATGCGCCGGATGGGGCGTCGGACGACGGCGACGGTGACGCGTCTATGTGGTTCGCGGCGCACACCATCAAAACGCACGCGTCATCGAACAGCGACGACGTGACGAGTCCTGTGGACGTGGTCGCCGATTTTGACATGCACCAGGCGTTTGTGGACACGGCCGCCACCACGATCAAGATGGAGATCGACGACTTCTCCGCGATCGGGGACAACGCCGTGGACGTGAAGCGGCCCTTTGACGCGGAAGCATTCGACCTCGGACTCGTGCAGCTGGAGGCGGCGGTGCCCCACTCGCCGACGGCGTCGCATTCGGCGTCCGCGTCCGCGTCGTCACCCGAGCCGGCGACAGGCGTCGCCTTTGGAAACGCGAACGACCTCGAGCGTCGGAAGCAACTCTCGATCGAACGACGGCGCAAACGCAATCGTGAAGCCATGCAGCGCTCACGTCAGCGCGACAAAGATTACATGGACGGGCTGCGGGACAAAGCAGCGGAGCTTGAAAAAACCCACAACAGTCTAGTCGAACAGATGAATCAGAAGCTCTCGCTCGCTTCTGAAGGCTCACACGTGGTGGAACTTCAGGCGCAGCTTGAAGATGCCAGACACCAAGCCCAGCTGCTCATGGAGCAGAACCTGAGGTTCCAGGATGAGATCACGGAACGAATTAAGGGAGAAGACCGGATGGAAGGCCTCTTGAAGGAGATGATCAAAGACCAGCAGCGCACCGCCGGCGCGCTGAGTGCTATCCTGTACGACCACATGTCGCCTCGGTTAACGATGGAGGAGGCCGTGGAGATCATCATGGCGACGCGCCAGAAGCGGCTGTGTATCCAGAAGAGACGCTTTGCGACAGCGAAGCACATCTACAACTTTTTCGGGTGGAACATTCGTCACCATTTCTTGGACAAGTATCTCTTTATGAGCTTCGGGAAAATGTTCCGCAACCGCACAGTCGAGGAGATCGCCAATCGAACGTGGACTCACGTTCGCCAGCACGTCGGGTACCGCAGCAATCCGATTCCTCGCAAGGTACGGTAGTTGCTCTCGATCCGGTCGGATCTGGTGGTTTTGTCTTGTGGTCTGACAGTGTGCCTTTTCTACTCCAGGTGACACAGGACCTGAACAAGGACACGTTCATTTGCGCGGTTGACAAGCGCCATCCGGAGAACGAGTTCGAGTTCATCCGCATCTACAACCTTCGCTTCCGCGTGCAGGAGACCGACGGCGTGATCTGCATCGGCACGCAGACGCTGCCGCAGACGCCGTTGACCGACAGCGTCGTGGAGAACTTGTGGGCGAGCGACATCTCCTTGTCGATCCTATTCACGCCCATCCAGGAGTGCGACCTCGCCACGGGCGAGATCGTCGAGCACTGCCACGTCGAGTTCGTTGGCAAGACGCGCTTTGGCGCGAACCAGTTGGCGCAGCAGAACGCGCTCGAGACCGTCATCAGCCTCGCGCGCTGGGAGGAGACCAATGTGGGTACGATGCAGCGTCTCGAGTGGTCCGAGAGCTGAGGGTCTTTCTCGCTATTCGTCAACTTCTCTCGTCGATTCTCGCCACATATTCTCTCTCGCCCACGTCGCCTCCCCTTTCAGCGCTTGTCGCCAAGCTGCCTCCATATTACCATGTTCATTGTACCATAGTGTTCTCACCAAAAAGCCTTTCATATCAAGAATTGAATGTCATAGTCTGACTCAGATGAAGTGGATGAGTCCTCTATCCGAGACAAAAACAGATGCTAACACAAGGGCTAATTCAGTGACATTTGAGAGCTCATGGTCGACTCATACCATGGCGCAGCTGGTGACCACTTGCCAATCCGATGACGAATTCGGCGCCACCATCACCCGCCGCCGCGCAGCTCTCGCTTGAGCGCCGCCGCCGCCGCAATCGCGAGGCCATGCAGCGCCTACGCGGCCGCCAGCAGCGCGCACTCACGCAGCTGCGACTCACGGCCGACGAGCTCGCGGCCACCCACGAGAAAATGCTCCGGCAGATCGGGGAGCGGCAGCTAAGCTGCCCGCTGAACAGCGAGCTGGCATGGCCGCTGCCATCGATGCAGCTCCACGGAGCCAAGGAACAAGCGCAGGCGCTCCTCGAGTCGAACCAGCAACTGCAACGCGCCGTCGACGAGCGCGTCCGCTCGGAAGACCACGTGGCGTTGCTGCTCGAATACCTCAACATCGAGTCGGAGAACCCGAGCGAAGCGGCGGAGAAGCCCAAACGGTTTCCGTTCGAGACGCTAGATTTTGTGTCGGCGCCACGGCTCACAGAAGAGCGCGCGATGGAGCTGATGCTGTTCCACCACCGAAAGCGCAAAGCGCTCAAGAAACAGTGGCTGGTGGCGAAGCGCTCGCTGTTCACGTCCGATTTCTTCGGCTGGGGCATCCGCTTCTTCCCTCAAGGCCGGTATTGGCACCTCGAGTTCACCAAAACGTTCCCCAACGCGTCGGTGCAGCAAGTCTCCCAGCGCGCGTGGAGCAACGCGCAGCGTCTGGTGAGCTACCGCACGCGCGTGCCGTACCAGCGCTTCGTGCAGCGGATCAACGACAACTCGTTCGTGATCGCGCGGTGGTTGGGCGAGCGCGACCGCAATCCACAGAGCACGAACGTTGTGTATCTGCTCCGTTTCCGCGTGGAGGAGCCTGACGGAACCGTTGGCATTGGGATGCAGACGCTGCCGCAGCCGGGCGAGGACGCTGCTGACGTGCTCGAGGACAAGCCGTTGTCTGGAAGTGAGGATGTTTGCCTCTATATCAAGATGAAGCCCGTCAAGAACTGTGCGACTGGAGAGGAGCACTGTACGGCCGAGTTTTCGGGCCGCGTCGAGTTCGGCGGCGCGGACTACGCGCAGCTCAACGCACTCGAGTTTGTGATTAGCCTCGCGCGCTGGGAGGAAGTGAACGTGGCGACGCAGCCCGTGCGGCTCGAGTGGTGAAACGCCAGCCGAGTCGATCGTCTCTGTACTTAGTATTCACAAGTAGAAGTGTATTATATATGGAAGACATGTATATTCGGGCACACATATCGCGATCATTGCTCCCATACCCAAATTACTGTTGGTGTTCTGCATCTGAAGGTTGTTCCTGGCCCACTCACCGTACCCGTTACCAGGTGCATCTCGTCAAAAATCGTGGAATGCACCTAAACTTTAGACTAAAGCGAACCTCCTCAAATCAGATCATGTGCTAAATCGGAACAAGAATGATGGTAAGGTGTCCCAATGTGAACTCACATCGACACAGCAGTCGTCACTTTGATGGGGCGACGAAAGATTACGGACCCGGACGCTCGCGCATGCTCGCGCGCGCGGCGCCGCGAGCAGACGCGCGACGCCATGCAGCGCCTGCGCGAGCGCCAGCACCTGGCCGAGCAAGAGCTCCGGCGAGAGGTCCTGGCCCTCGAGACCACCCACACACGGCTGCTGCGGCAGCTCGAAGCGAGACAGTTCACGAGTGGTGAGCTGCTCTGGCCGTTGCCGTCGCTCCAGTTGGACGAAGCGACGCAGCTCATGCGAACGCTCGTGGCAGAGAATGCGCAGCTTCAACAAGCCGTCGACACGCGCCAGCGCTGGGCAGACCACGTCGCGCTGCTGCTCAAATACTCGACCGGCGAGGCTTCTCCAGGCGACGACGACGCGCAGCCGTTCACACTGCTGGATTTTGTGTCTCCACCGCGTCTAACGGAAGCCCACGCGATGCAGCTCATGCTGATCCACCACAAAAAGCGCGAGGCGCTGACGAAGCAGTGGCTCTCCACCAAGCGCGCGCCGCCCGCGTCCGAGTTTCTCGGTTGGGAGGTCCTCTATTTCCCACACGGGCGCTTTTGGAATCTCAAGTTCACCAAGATGTTCCGCAACGTGTCAGCGCTAGAGGTGTCGCAGCGAGCATGGAGCCACGCGCAGCGCTTGACCGGCTACCGCACGCGGCTGCCCAGTCGCCGGATCGTCCAGCGGATCAACGACAATGCGTTTGTGTTCGCGCGCTGGACCGCTGAGCAGGACCACTTCATCCAAAGCCATCGCGTGTTCTACGTGCTGCGGTTCCGCGTGGAAGAGCCCGACGGCTCCGTCGGCATCGGCTTGCAGACCGTGCCCGACGACCGAGCAGGCCATGCTTTTGACGAGCAAAAGACGTTCTTGTGCGAAGACGAGTGCCTCTACATCAAACTCACGCCTGTCCGCGACGAAGCCACTGGCGAAGCCCATTGCGCGGCCGAGTTCTCGGGTCGCACGCAGTTCGGCGATGCCGCGTTCGCGCAGCGCAATGCGCTGGAACTCGTGCTCAGCCTCGCAAACTGGGAGGAAAAGAACGTGACGATGGCTTCGAAGCGGTGCGTCTGGTAAAATTTCAAAAAGTAATCCACATTCTTCTACAATCCACTCCATGCTTCAGTGATGAAGAGTGATGGTCCGCTCGGTGATAAATCGTAGCTCTCCACATGGTGTTTGGACAGATTGTCTATTCTGCTGAACAGTGATGGTTGACGCCCTGGCCGATGCGCGCACGCGTCGTCGCCAACAGACGCGCGAGGCCATGCAGCGGCTTCGCACGCGCAAGCAGCTACATGTCCGGCAGCTGCGCGACGCAGTTCAGTCGCTCGAAGAGACGCACGCGTCGCTGATCCGGCGGATCGAGAACTGCCAGTTCAACTTGCATGGACCGCTTCGCTGGCCGCTGCCGTCGCTGCAACTCGAAGAGGTGATCGGAAGCGCGCAGGTGCTAACATCCGCCAACGAACAGCTGAGAGAAACCATTGAGGACCACGTGCGCTGGCACGATCGGGTGAAGTTGCTGGTGGGGCATTTACACGACGAGTCGCGTGATGAACACGCCATGAAGAGAGACGACGTCACACCGCTCGCAATTTTGGACTACATCGCAGTTCCAAGAATGAGCACCAACCACGCGAGTGAACTCATGCAGCTCCACCGCAAGAAGCACAAGGCGCTCAAGCGTCAGTGGCTGCTCGCCGCAATCGCGCCGCTCTGTTCTGAGTTTTTTGGGTGGTCGATCCAGTACTTTCCCAACGGCCGCTACTGGCACCTCAAGTTCACCAAGCTCTTCCGCAATGCGTCGGCACGGCAAGTCGCGCGACGCGCGTGGAGTAACGCGCAACGGCTGGTGACGTACCGTACGCGGCTACCCAGTCGCCGTCTCGTCCAGCACATCAATGAAACGGCCTTCGTCTTCGCGTGGTGGACTGCGGACCGTGACCAGTTTATCCGGTCGAACCAACTGGTGTTCATGCTGCGCTTTCGCGTGGAGAAGCCGGACGGTACATTTGGCATCGGTATGCTGACGGTGCCCGAGTTCGGCGAGAATCACTCGGTGGCGCTGGACGACACGTTGTTGTCGGTCGATGACGAATGCTGGTACATCAAGCTCAAGCCCGTGGTGGACGAGCAGTCTGGCGCTGAACACTGCGTGGTCGAGTACTCGGGTCGGACTGAGTTTGGAGATGCAGCTTACGCGCAGCGCAACGCGCTGGAGATGGTGCTCAGTCTCGCGCGCTGGGAGGAGACCAACGTCGCGACTCGGGCCGTATGCCTTGAGTGGTGAAAGCTGCCAGCTACAGAAGCGCAGAAAAGTTCGAGCGAACCTGTAAAGCTCAACGGCGCGTTGCCGCCTTTGTGATTCCTCTGCCGTTTAAGTTGCTAATTTACGACAGGGAGACGTGGCAGACGTCACATGATGGTTGACGTGTCTTCCTGTGGTGCGCCATCACACGCACGGCTCAGTGAATCAACTCCAGGTCGATTCTTTTTCAGGTCGCGACATGCTAGATTGGATCGCAGCTTACACCCCAGCAAATCGCTGATAGCTAATCAGCTCCGTGCCCCCCCCCCCACACACACACAAAGCACAGCACACACAAAGCACAGTGGAGTACTGTACTCAACAGTGTCAGGCGGCGGGTGACGAGGCAGCGATCGCTCGATGTTGCCCACTCGACTGCGGAACTGCGTGGGTTTCTGGTTTCTGTGGTGGGGAGCACCGACTGATGAAGGCGTCGGCTACAGTACTGTAGTTCTTATGATCGGTTTGACGGGAATGAGAACCACATCGACGCTGATGCATGTGGCGATTTTCTTTCTTTCGCGTGGTTGACGCGGTCCACGCCCACAAATCAACATGACTCACTATGAGTTCTGAACTGAGATGTAGGTACAAAGCGCTCACGTGGAGATCAAAAGTAACGTTCACCCAACTGTTGGGTAGGCCCAACGCGCTGCCATTGACCAACGCGCCAACAACACGCCAACAAAACCAACTCACCCAACGCCTGGACGAAAGAGAGCGCGTCCAGTCATGTGACTCGCGGAAACATGCCCGGAAGTGAGATGCGCGCCGGCGCAGAGACCAGGCGACCGATCGCGCCTTCCACCCACCCCGCCTGCAATCACAGAGCGAGAAGAAATCAATCCAGTGAAGAGCCTCGGGCACCATCACTCTCTGCTGGCAGCTCCGCAGTCTGCAGTCGGAGTGGAACGGAAAGGAAATGGACCCGGACGACGACGCCTACGCGGGGCTCTCTCCGCGCGCGCGGCGCAAGCGCAAGAACCGCGACCAGATGCGCGCGGCGCGGCAGCGCGAAAAGGTTTGTCGGGACATTCGGAAAGCGACCGGGAGCCAGACAGTCAAGCTGCGGTGTTGTGGTGGGACGGACTGGCTGAACAACGCGGTTTGCTGTTGACTAGGAGACGATGGAGCGCCTCCACGGGATGGTCGAGCGCCTCGAGTCCCAGTACCAGACGCTCCAGCAGCAGCAACAGCAGAAAGTCGTCGTCAAAGACGACCCCGCAGCGGCGCCGAGCGCCGTCGCGACCACGGCGGCGTACGCCGAGGCGCTGGCGCTCAAAGCGCATTTCCAGGAAGAGAACTTCCACCTCAAGCAGACGCTCTACGAGAAGAACAAGCTCAAGGAGACGCTCGAGCGCCACGTGGGCGACTGCGCCGAGCCGACGCCCGACGAGCTGCGCGTGCTCCGAGAGGAGTTCCCCGAGGTTGGCGCGCCGCGCCCGCCGCCGCCCGCGTCGCCAGAGGTCGCGGCCGCCGGCCAACACAGCGCGTACGCGCCCATCTCGGACAACGCGGTGTGGGCGATCGTGGGGGAAGTTCACCGGCTGATGACACCCATCCAGCAGAGATTGCTCTTCCAGAACCACACGGCCGCGACCATCACGGTCGTCTCCGCGTCCGCGTCCACCGGAGGCGAGCCCAGCGCCAGCGATGACGACGTTCCCAGCAACGCGAGCAGCGCGTCGTCGCCGCCGTCGCCGCCCGCATCGCCCACGCCGCTGCCGCCATTCTGCGGCTGGGACGTGCGCCACATGTGCGAGCACAACGATCTGCGTTTCCTCTTCACCAAGGCGTTTCCGCACGTCTCGCCGTTCGAGGCCATGACGCGCATGTGGAACAACGAGCTGGCAATGCACTCGTACCGTGATACGCGAGCGCTGAGCCAGCAGACCATGCGCGTCGTACAGCAGCTCAACGACGACACGTACGTGTTCGAGCGCGTGCTCGTGGACGCGACCACCAGCAATCGCGAGGTCGTGTCCACGTACTTGCGCTACCGATTGCGCACGAACGACGGCTTCCTCATCGGGCTGGCGACCCTGCGCGAGGGATCTGCCGGCCACAAGCAGTGGCATGGAACAACAGAGGACAAAACGAACGAGAGCGACGAGACTCCGCGTGCGTGGGCGTCCAATGTCGGCGTCTGGACCGAATTCGTGCCGATCGTGAGCAACGCCGGCTGCAGCGTCCGCATCACGGGCTCCACTAACCTCGACAGCCCCAAGAACGCGCACCGTAACGTTGCGGACGTGATCATGGGCCTGCTGCGCTGGGAAAACCTCAACATTGGCCCAATGTTCGCGCTGACAGAGAGGTGAAGTCGCGGGGAGTAAATTGTACGGGGCTTTATTCTATGACATCTATGTTCACAACGTATTGACATTACTCGAGCGAGTTTTGCAAGGAAAAGACGGGCTTGATGACCGTGGTCTCCCACATGATGGTGGTCATGAGCGCGTTGATGAGCCGCAGCTGCATGTCTTCCTGCGTATTGTACGCCAAGATGGCGCCGAACTTGACTTCGCAGCCGGCGGAGCCGTCCGCAGGCCGGCGGAACTCGATCCAGCTCGAGTAATCTCCGTAGATAATATTGGATTCGCGCTCGTCAAGAGCTCGCAGCTCAGGATTGGTCGGGTTCATGCAGGCACGGCCGATCACATAGCCGCCTTGCTCGGTTTGGAGGCGGAACCGCAGGAACATGGTGCGAAGCGTCTTGGTCGGGCTTGCCGGATGCTGGACGTCGCGGAATGCGACGTAGGCGTTGTCGTTGACGACCTGAAGCGTGTCCATGCGGATCACACCGTTCTCGGCGCCTGTGTTGTTCTCTGGGCGCGAGAACAGTGTCCAGGTCTTGAGCATCACGTCATCGGGCGTGACATCGGAGAACGTCTTGGTAAACGTCACAAAGAAGCCGCTCTCGGCCTGCAGCAAGTGGCACAGCATGCTCCAGCCGAATGTGGACGTCGGCGGGATGAGCGGACCTTGCGTTGTTGCCGTGTTGCGAAGTGGCTTGGATACACTTTCTAGTCGCACAATGTCATCGTAGCAGCGCTTAATCGCGTCATCCGCTTGCTGTTCCGAGATGGGGGAGAAAAATTCCGCGGCGAGGCCCGGCGAAATGGTTGCGGGCGCGGGGGTCAACGGTGGGTCGATGTGCAGTTCCACTTTGCGGTCCACCATGGCCTGCTGCAGCCGCCGGAACGTCTTGGTCTTTTCCGTGACCATTTTCTCGAGTAAAAACTTTTCTTCTTTGAGTCGCCGCGACGCGTCCGCGAGCTGCCTGTACTCGGTCTCGATGTGGTCGATGGGGCGGCGCACGCTCGTGGGCACCGACTGTATCCGCTGCTGCTCTTTCTGCTCGCTGAGCCGCTGGAAGTGCGCCTCGAGCTGGCGCATCGCCACTTTCATGGAGTTGATGTCGTCACGCTGTCGCTGCCGCGCGCGCTGCATAGACTCGCGATTGCGCTTGCGCCGGATCTCGAGCGGTGAGAGGCCGATCTCGTCCTCGGGCGTGTGCGCGGCCGCCGCGAGTCGCGCGTGGAGCTTCATTTCGGTCGACAGCGGTATGGACGGGGTGGTGAAGTCGAGCGGCGGCGGCTCGTGCTTGATGTCGGCGCAGCTCTCGCTCTGCGAGTCCTCGCCCGACGACGCCGTGAGCTCCTGCGCCGCCGCGATCGTGGCCACGAGCGGGTCGTCGACCAGCAGCTGCTCCAGCAGTAGGTCGTCGCCGCACGCGACGCGACGGACGTAGCCACTGTCGCCGCCGTCGTCGCCCTTGAGCAGTCGCACACGCTCCATGTCCACGACGCTGGCGCGACGCAGCGATGAGCTGACGCTGTCGCCGGCGCCGCTGCGGTTGTCATCCACGCTGATGACAGTCAGCGAGAGCGGCTTGGAAGGCGGCCGCAGGTGGGCGCGGTTGCCGGCCGTCCGCGTGAACAACTCCATGGAGCTCTTGGAACTTGGGAGGAAAGTTAGTCTCGGTTAAACAGGTCGTTTAGACGCGGTCGGATCGACCACCGCCACTGTGGTCCACGGTTCGTGGATAAGCGATAGACACAGGTCCCTCGTGTCTAAAAATCGCTATCGGCGTGTCGGTGGCCGTCATCATTGAGGGGCTCGGCAGGTAAGGCCTGCATGCAAGACCAGATGGTGTGGGCTGGCAGCAGCTGGAGATTTGAGGATGCTTAGCGCATCTGATTGGTTGAAATCATTCTCGATTCTGCGCAAAAACGGCACTGCAAAGGCCTAATCACTGTTGAGCCGACATTTTCGAAAGTGGTAGGTTCGCATCTAATGTACTGATTTAGTATCATTGTAGGACTCTTACCTGAGATCCGTCACGACTGGTGGAACAGTGTGCAAATGATGAGTGTGGTCCGCACCATGGCAAGCCACAACAAACCAACAAAATCGAACACCCGACTTGTAGATGACATTGGATTGACGTTCACGTGTACCCACAGTATGTACAGTGCAGAAAACGTTACAGTTTCGGTGCGAGCAGTTTACACGACTGGGCCTTGCCTTGGCTGGTTCGCCTCGTCGCTCGTGAGCGTTGGACGGTTCGGTTGCTCCGCCGCGTCGTCCGCGTCATCTGTCGACAGCGGCAACAGCTGCAGCATCGGCTGAAAGAGACGATGCTCCATCGTGAGGACCGTCGACATGATCGTCAGGAACCGCGACGAGATCTCGCGCTTGGTGCGGTAGTCGGCGAAGCCGCCAAACGTGACGGTGCAGCCCGGGAGGTCCGGCCGCGACTGGTCCAAGTACCTGAACTCGACCCAGGACGTGACATCGGCGTACCGCACGTGGGCATCAGGTGGCGGCGCCGTGGGGTTGATCGACACGCGACCCCCTACGAGCCCGCGCTCGGTCTTGAGACGGAAACGCACCATGATAGTGCGCAGGATCACGCCCTTGTCCAGCGGGTGCGCGATGTCGCGGACGACCAGCTGCGTGTCGCGGTTGATCTGCTGGAGCACTTCAAGACGAAGCACGCGCAGCGACTTGAGGTTGTTGTGGGAGAGCTTGCCGTACAGTTCCCAGGCCACGTCCATCGACTCGTCCGGGTAGACATGGTCAAACTGCTTGGAGAAGAGGAACCGCATCCGGCTGTCGTCCGTCACTTGGTGCTTGATGGACCAACCAAAGCAGTCGTCCACGTGTTGCATCGAGGGCCCATTGGTCGTTCTCTCGAACGCCTCGATGTCTCGGCAGCACTCCTGGATGTACTGGAAGGCCTGAGCCTCCGTCATTGGACCGGACACATTCAGTGGGGCCGAGACGGCGTTAAAGTGCAGATCCTGCTCATCTTCATCCATGCCTTCAGCGGCGTCATCCTTTTCGAGATGGTAATCAGCGACAATCCGTTCCATGCGCTCGTAGGCCTTGCGGCGCACTTCGAGTTCTTGTTGAAGCTGGAAGTTCTGGAGCTTGAGGTGCTTGGACTCGTGTGCCAGCGAGTTGTATTCGGCGAGCTGCGGGTTGATGTATTGCGTGAGAAAAACCTCGTGGGCTTGCGCGGCGTTGCGATATTGCTGCTCCAGCTGCTTGAGCTCGACCCGCATGCGCACGACGTCGCCGCGCTCGCGCTCCCGTGCGCGCTGCATCGACTCGCGGTTGCGGCGGCGGCGCTGCTCGAGCGCGCTGAGTGACAGCGGCGCCTTGGCTTTGGACTTTTTCGCGGGTGGGAATTCTGAAATGTCAGCGGTCGACTCGGCGCTCGAGTGGCTCAGAGGCCCGCCGGAAGGAGACGGCGGCGCTTGCGCGTTGAACTTGTCGACGTTCTCGGTGTCGTTGCTCATCCGGTCGTCGCGCGATCCCTTCCGGGCGTTGGTCGACCCGGTCGCTCCGGTGAGGACATTAACAGGAGGGGCACGCATCGCTGGGTGTGCGTAGACGAGGGGGGCGGGCGTGGTGCGCGGTGGTGGTCGGGAGGAAGAAGAAAACGATCTGCAGCAGTGAGAAACAGAGAGCCCTTCGGTGCGAATTTCACCACGGACGTCGCGTCGAAATTTTCCACGGAAGGGAGGAAGCTGGGCAATTGGGGAGAGGGGGTGGAAGGGAGGGAGGGGG
>JAADWZ010000719.1:0-13074 GCA_023336445.1 Pythium dissimile
AGTGACGCGACCGCGATGACCCACGCGCGCGGCAGCGACCACGGCGACATGGAGCGCTGCAGCTCGTCCATGCGCTGCTGGCGCGCGAGCAGCTCCTCGTCGTCGTTCGTGTCCGTGTCCGTGAGGGGCGCGTAGCTGCCGCTTGGGCCGTCGAGCGTGCGCCGTGGTGTCGTCGGCGTCTCCATGGTTGGTGGAGCCGGCGGATAGTATACTGGGAAGGGCGATCGAGCGCAAGTCGGTTGATAGGGATGAGAGCAAGCATGCGTGACGGGTGATGTCGTCTTGTCCCTTTGTTCCAAAATACGGTTATTTTGTGTGAATGAGTATGGCAGTCAAATCGGTCAATCGCACCATGTTGTGGTATTTTGTGGACGCGTGGATGAACTGGTTATGGGGGTGTCTTGTACTCAGTATGTGCAGTGTACTGTAGCCATCCAGCTATGGCAACAGTGTCCAGCGTAATCTCCGGGCACTCGGGTTGTTCAGTTACCAACCAGGACAGAGGTGTTTACAAGTACTCATCTTCCTTGCGTCGCACAATTCTGGTGGAGGTGGAGCTCGCACGGAAGTCGTTTCGTAAGGTACGTAGCTTGACTGTGGATCCGATGGTGGTCTAACGCACTCGCATCGAGAGCTGACGTTTTACAAACTGAAAGACGCTAATATGTACTAGCACGCGTACCGATATGGCAACGCGTCGACACCTTTGCTGGTTCCGTGGCGATTCTTTCGAGTGTACTTCAGCAGTAGTAGAATTGTGGCTTCAAGTTGGCGGTCTGTACAGTACAGCACCTTCGATTCCAAACAGGATGAACTTTACTTTGACCAATACAGGGTATCTGCGTTTATGTGAGAATCGAAACTTGATATTCTACAATTCATCAAAACTGCTAGTTAATATTATGGAAATTCATGTTTATTTTCTAATTTCTGAAAGAGATACCACAATATCAGTACATTATCCAGATGTCCTATTCTACGTGACGACGGGTTGAACTGCCTGTGGCACATCAGCAATGACCGCCGACCAGGACGATCTCACGGCGCTCTCAGTGCGCGTTCTCGCGGCGCTTCCGCACTCCGCGCGCCGCAGCGACGGCTCGTGGGAGCCCCAAGACGTGTCCCACGGTCTCCAGCAGCTCCATGCGAGTCTAAAGCAGCAACTCGCGGCGCAAGAGACCGCGCATTCGCACGTCAATAGCGAAATCCAGTCGCTCCAAATCGCCGCCCCCGAAGAGGCGCAGGCGCTCCAGCGCCGCGTCCAGCTCGCCGCTGACGGCCTCCAAGAGGTGCAGCCAGCCGTTGACGTCGCTGAGCTCCATTTCGCTCGTGTCGTCGCGCTGCTAGAGCCTGCAACGGCGCGGCTGCAAACGCTTGACGCGCGCGCCACGTACCTCGCGACGGCGCTGGAGATCGAGCGCCGCAGCCAAGAGACCAAAGCGCAGGCGGCGCAGGCGACGGAAGCGGCGTTAGATGCGTTTCGGGTGTTCTCGCTGTTCGTCCAGACGGTCCCGAGCGAGTACACGGCGCTGCGGGTGAGTTGAAGCGGACTCCACTTGGGATATTGGGATTCTGCACTGATGCGAGTTTGTGTATGTGCGCAATAGAGAGAAGCGATGCGGCGGGTGGATGAGCTATCGTTTGGCATCAAACAGTACGCCGTGGAGAAGCTACAGCTGGCGCTGGAGGCGGTCGAGTGGCCACGCGTGGTCTCCAAGAAGGAGCTCAGCGACGAGGTACAATTGCTGGTTCAGCATTTAACGACTTGTGTTAGTGTACTGTACTTATGGGCTGAAATATCGCGTGAATCGGTCTATGTAGAAGGAGAAAATGGCCGAGATTGCGCGCGCCTTCTCATATCTGCTGACGCTCCACGTGAGCCAGCTACAAGCCGACTCGCCAGACACGAACGGTCACGATGTTGGAACGACCAAGATGGTCGAGTTGTGGGCCGTCGAGTGCGTTCTAGAACCCATCCGCATGCGCTTCAAGTTCCACTTTGAGCGCGCCGAGAGCAAGACCAACCGCGTGACCAAGCCCGAGTGGTGGCTCAGCCACGTCGTGGACCAGACGCGCGCCCACACCGAGTTTCTGGCCGCGGTTTTGACACCCGAGCTCCAAAAACACCGCGACCACTTGGACTGTGTCGATGCGCAGATCCTGTTTCTGCGCGGACTCACCGTGACGGCCATGAAGAAGCTTGGGAAGGACCTGCCAGCGATCCTCGTGGTGCGTCACGCGCTCCATCACTCGTTGCGCGATGAGTGATAGCGTCCAGACATTTATGTATGCATGCTTTTGACTGTGCAGGAGCGGGCGGTGTTTTGCCACACTGTCGACGAGGTCTTGCTGTTTGAGGAAATGCTTGACGACGAGTTTGGCTACGATTCGTATGCTAGAAGCAAGCCGACGATCTTTCCCCGGATGGTGGATGTGCTCACTGAGGACCCGAACACGCTGTTTGCGTGGACGAAAATCGACGCCGATTACGCCAAGGAGACGCTCGTACATAGCATTCTGGCGGACAAAAGCGCCTGGGCGCTGACCGACAAAGTTCCACGCGCGGCGCAGCAATTTATTGCGCTCCTCGACTTTATGTGTCGCCGCTTTGCGCATTTCAGCAACGAAGGCCATCGCTACGTGTACATTTCGCAAGTTTTATTCGTGCTACTCGGTGACTTCCAGCATGCGTGCGCTGCTCGTGCCCGAGAAATGGACGCTATCAAGCTTACGGAGAGGCTGCAGCCACTGACAGCGATGCTTGCGATCGTGAATGCCGCGCAGCACGTCGTCCACGTGCTCCAAGCATGGGATGAGAACCCGTTCTTCATTGAGTTGATGCGGAAAGTCGCCGAGTCGGACAAGTCACGCACCGAAATCCTAAAGATGCACTTGCAGCATTCAAAGGCCATGTTCAAGAACGTCGCCAAGGTAGCCACCACGAAAATCATGGCGAGAGAAGAAGCCGTTGCCGTGCGGCAGGCGATTGCTGGTCCGGGCGCGATGATCGGCCCGACTGCTGCGTTCTCGGCCGCGTACTCGGTAGGATCCAAGACTATGAAAAGTTTCTTTGGTCGAGGCGATGAAGCACACTCACCGGAGGCAAGCCAAGAAGAGAATCCGCATGGAGACATCGTGGAGCCCGCGAAAGCGAGTGAGCCAGCGGTGGACGCGGAAGCACTTCTCTTCAGCCGAACGATCTTCGAGCGACAGCTTCACGGGTACAGGGCGTTGATTGCCTCGCTGATTAAAAATATCGAGAATGCCGTGGTAGAGTCGTGGCGACGGGCGCTGTCTCGGTATCGAAAGAGGTGCGTTTTGGCACGTACTGTTGACCCCCACACACAGATAGATCGAACTCATCGTTTCCTTGTTGTAGCCCACTGTGGACGACCGAGGCCGTGCCCGAGACGATTGACCAAGATCCTTACTCAGAGCTTGGTCAAGCGCTGACTTTGCTTCGACAAGTTTTGACGGACGCGCGTGGCACCTTTGCGTCGGAGGAATCATTCAGCCAGCTGTGGAAGCCGCTCGTCTCGTCTCTGGACGAAGCCTTCTTCTCGAATGTGAGCGCGACTGTGACAAGATCGGCGGCGCCACAGAGCGGTTCGGCGTTTAGCCTCTCCATTGCTGCGACTGCGATCGGGGCGATTGAGCCTCAGCCCTCGATCATACGACCGACCGAGGGGATCGAAGAGCCAGGTTGGTCTAAACCTGCTCGTGCACAGTTTCTTGTAGATGTGGCCGCAATTGCAGCTATCTTCCAGGGTGCCTGCACAAAGAACCCACGCGCGTATTTGCGGAAGACGTTCGACCTTTACCGACTCGTTGAGATGCCCGAGACGAAATCGCGGGAAATCCACCAAGCGATGCGCGGTCTGGAGGACGACGACGGCGGCGAGCAGATCTCCACGATCCTCGAAGCATGCAACATACTAACGCTCACTCCACAGCAAGTGCTCGGTTTTTGTGAACAACAGCTCGGTCTCCTGTAGGCGTGTTGAGCTCACACCTCCCGTTTCGTCTAGTGATCGAATGGAAACGGAATGGATTTGGCGTTCACTGAATCTATTGACTTTGTATTCGTTGGGCACATAGGCCGTACTGATTCAGGAAGAGATCAAAGTCACCACGAGTGCACGGTCATGAGTCGAGTCGTCGCGAGCGGATTCCCCGCTGACGTGGCAGTCGACATGGACAGATTCAGTCCGGATCGCGACCCTCTTCCAGCATCGTTGGCACGACCGGCGTCGCGGTGAACGACGTCGAAGCGCTTCTCGTCGCGATCTCTGCCCCAAGATCCGCTGTGCGAAACTGGGCGAGGAGCTGCGGCGGAGAAAAAAAAATTTGCGTCCCCAACAACGCTACTTCGATTCGTGGACGCTGCTGCCGGGACTCGCTCATCGAGCGTTTTCAGTTTGAGTGGATTTCGACGACTGGTCGTTGGCACACGTTCGTTCAAGCACCCACTCGGTTGTACGTGGCGTACAGCGCGTTTGGTTGCAACTCCAGCGCAGACCGACTGGTGCTTCCCGATTCGATCGGCATGGAACGCTCGCTCGCAGTGTCGACAACGAACGCGGCCATCGGCTTCCGGGGGGTTCAGCTCTTCTGGTCGAGCTTCAGGTTTCGCCACTCGTTGGGGCATTGGCGGCTCAGCCTTCGGTCCGGAACAAGTTTGCACGTGCTCGTGGTAGCCGCCACTTTGGACGATACATCGACACGTGGGGCACTGGATCTCGACGAACGCGTTCCGCTGGAAGCAGGTCTTCTGATGAATGGATAGCGATGCAGCAAAGTACTGCCCACCGCATGCTCGGCAGACGATCGCAGCCGGACGATGGTGGAAGCCGGATGTCGCGCGGCCATTTTGGATGGATGGGTGGCTCGGCATCGAACGGCGCAATTGATGGGTTGAATGGTCAGCGTCAAGATCGAAAAGTTGACAGCAGCATGCATGGCTATTCGTGGCACAGATCAGATACCATCGTCAGGTTTGGGTAGGGCTATTTTACGACCATTGTGTGTAAGGCGAGCTTCCAGATTTTGCAAAGCGCTCTCCGGAGGCCAGATTTGACAGCAGAGCCACTGCTCAGCCTGGCCATTTCGTGCCTCGTGTGTCGAAGAGAGGGTCCCAACTACCTCACCTCGCCATGTCGTTCTTCAGCAACGAAGCGTACGCTTCATTCCGCCAGCCACCGCCGTCCGCGCCAATCAGCCAGTCCAAGCCCAACAACAGCACACGCCGACTCGATAATTCGTCGTTTTCAAGCAATGCGTCGACGACGTCGATGCTGAGCGACCTTGATCCGCTGTCTCCGATGAATGTGCAGCGCGCGGCGGATCCTTGGTACGGCAACACACTGCCAACGTCCACCAGCCACTCCAGCTCCAGCAGTACGACGACGCACCAGCCCGTGCCGAAAGTGTTTATTGGAGATGCTCTGGACGAAGAGTGGGGCGACTTCGTCAACTGTGCTTTGCCATCTCAGAACCCGAAAGCCATGTCGAGCTCCTCTCCAAGTGAAGAAGCCACGCCACGACGAGCAAAGGGACGAGCAAAGGGACGAGCCCAGTTCCATGAACAGTCCGAGATGGCGCATGCGGGCTGGAGCCGCCTACCGCCGAGTGGCCTCGACGACAACGACGACGACTCACACGACGGCGCGTTCATACCGTATCACATGCCGTTCCAGCAGCCGCAAGAGTCGCCGTCGCTGGTGAAGTCTTTCTTCTCTCGGCTCGCAGCGCTCACTTCTCCGCCTCCGATGGCTGGTGGTAGATCAAGACGCAGCTCGTTTGGATCAGTGGCGAATCGACCAGCGGCTCTTCCGCCCCGCAACTACGACTCGTACGACGTCACGTTCGTCAAGGGCCCGATCGGGTTGGAGCTCGAGACGGACTGGTACGGTCGCCAGGCGGTGGTTAAAGGCTTCCGGCAGATCCACAACGCAGACGGCCCAGCGAAGACTTGCGGCCTGATCCGTATCGGCGATGTGTTGACAGCGATCAACGGCGCGTCGTGCCTCGAACTCGGCTTCCAGGAGACGCTGGCCAAGCTGCGCCACGTGAGCTCGGGGAAGCATACGCTCCACTTTACGTCACTGGACACGGTTGGAGATCTGAGCATCTACAACCAAGATTCCGACATTATCCAGGCCAAGAAGTTTATCCACCAGCACAAAGAGAAATTCTACCGCGCGCCGGCGCCGCTGCCGAATCGTCAGCTGATCCTGGGCTGTGTCGAACGGCTGTGCGGCGACAAGGTCACGACGTTCAACTTCCACCGCGAAGACACGGGTGAGTTCCTGTTGGCGTGCTCGTGCGTGAACGAGCGCACGGGCGCGTTCGTGTTCCACACGCTGCAGGACGCGCACCTGCGCGAGTGGAAAGACCTGCCTATGAACGAAGACTCGGCCGTGTTCATCGGGCGGCTTGTGCCCAACTTCATCGGCACCGAGTTTACGCTGCTGGACCACCAGCAGAAGCGGCGCAACGAGCTCGGGTTCATCGAGTACAGCACCAACGTGCTCGGTCGAATCCCCAACTCCCTCAAAGTGGCGTTCCCAAAGCAACCGCATCTTTGTGGAGAAGAAGACGATGAGAATGGTGATGAGGACAAACAAGAAGAAGCGGAAGAGGAAGTGGACTTGCCGTCTCGCCCGCGCGCTGCGACCACCGGGTCGTCGGGCATGGGCAGCAACAATGCCGTCTTCAACACGTCCATGATGGACCGCAACGGCACGATCTCGGAGCGGTACAAGCGTGTCAAGCAGCAGCGCAGTCTATCGATCGTCGAGAAGCTGCGCAGCTTCTCGCTGGACGATGTGGAAGTCGACTTGCGCCTAGGCGGCTCGTCGCTCGCGGCGGCCTGGCACGACGAGGACGACCACGGTGGACGAGCCAAGGCCATGCGCATGCGAGAGCTGCGCACGCGCGGCGCCGGCCAGCGACGCGACACGATGACGCCGTACGGTGCCTTGGAGCAGGAGGAGTTCGACTGCGACTTAGTCACGTTCGAGACCCGCAAGCCGTCGTGGAACGAGGAGCTGGGCGCGTGGACGCTCAACTTCCAAGGCCGCGTCAAGCTCGCGTCCAAGAAGAACTTTCTGATCGCGGCCGAGCACGGCAATGACGTGATGGAGGCCGAGTTTGGCGAGGACACGACGTACTTGCGCTTTGGCAAAGTGACCAAATCGCGCTTCACGCTCGACTACCAGGCGCCGCTGTCGCCTCTGCTTGCGCTCGCGATCGCCTGCTCGGCGTTTGCGCACAAGATGGCCGTGACGTAGATCCAGCCGACAGTAGACGACCAAGGCCGTGGCTCGCGGTGGCCCGACGCATTAAAGTAATAGCAAAATCTTACACTTGACTTTTAGTAATTCGATTTTGATGTGAAGTATTCGTGTCATAATTTCGTGTGGATGCAATGATAGGTGAGTTGATAAATCTTCAGCCGACTGCAGATTGTAATCACGCCACTCGGAGATGATCGGGCTCATACCCGAGAGCTCGTCTTCCCGGCTGAGATACCTTCCGATGGACCCTCCACAAAGTCGAGATTGGGTTCGTAGATGTCGGCGCAGCTTGTTTGGTGGCGACGGTAGTCGAGCGAGAAAGAGAAGAGGCGTCGAGCATCGTGTGCTAATGGTTTTGTGTATGTGATTGGAGGTACTGAATGCTGGGGAGTTGATCTGTGGAGAGAGCAGAATGTGGATTGAGCTCCGATAGATTGGTGCTCCGTCGATATGTTTGTATTGCTCGCCTCTTGCGAAGTCTTGCATTTCGTGAATCTTTTCGCCAAAATTTTCATCTCACTCGACCGCAGAGACTTAGTCGAACATAAACGAGACACATGTCACCCACATACATTTCCCGTCTCAGGAATCAAGCGCGTTGCATCCTTCGCGATCAAGACGTGAAACCACCCAATGGAGCCACCAGCCCACAGGGTGTAGGTAAGCTCCCACGCGAGAGACCATTCCGCAACTTGCACTCCGCGACTCACACCACAAGCTCACCTTCATCACACTTTCAGCCGTCATGGACGCCGCTCAGTCCAAGCACACATCCACCGCCAGCTGGAACGCCATCGCTGCAGAGATCAGCGTCTGTGAGACTCTTCTGGGTCTGCTGGAGACCGCGTTCCCGTCGTTCAAGAACTGGCTGAGCTGGAACGCCGAGTTCAAGACCGTGGGCCCGCTCGTCGACATCCCGGAGCTCTACTGAGCTGGTACCATGGTAAAACCCACCGCATTACACCGACTCAACATTTTACCCCATCGTATACACATCAACCCACCCGTACAATAGTTGCAACGACTAAACTGTAACCACTCGTTCTTTTGACTTCATAGTATTGCGAGTCATTGATTCTGGCTCGAGAAGATATCCACTCAACAAATCTACCAGGCGATGTTAGCGTTCGACAGTCGACACCTAGTCCACAGAATCCACGTCAATCCACCGGTATTCATCGTCCATTGACAATGGAAAACAGGAATTAAAGCACGTAGAACTGGCTACTCGTCCTTCATGGTGGCTCTTGTGAATCTATTTCTCAAATTTTGTGGTTCTGGATTGAAATGGCTTCATATCTCACATCTCACCTGTGCTCTGGACCACAGCACACGTGGAATGAGCCTCTGGAGCAAAAGTCATACTATTTGCCACATATCACTCACGATATTTCGCTCGAAAATCAAGCGTTTGCATCCATCGAGATTAAGATATGGTGCCACCCAGCGGAGCAGCCACCACAGTCGATGGCTGCTCACAGTGTTTCACCCCCCCCACTACCATCACTACCGTCACTACCATTTCCACTCTTCCACCCAGTATGGACGCCACTCTGTTCAAGCGAAGCGCCATCGCCGCTGAACCGACGTCTGCGAGACCATCATGGGTCTGCTGGAGATCGCTCATCGACATCCCAGAGCTGCGGTGAACCACATCAGTAGCTTCCACAAACAAGCATCAGCCAGGTACACTATAGTACAAAACCTCAAACGACCAGATTGCCTACAAAAAAAGATTTCTTTTGACTCGATCTGTTACTCTCTCTTGAAGCTTCATGGAACAATACAATTTCGGAATTCAAAATCGAATTGCTAAAGCAATATGTCTTAGCTCACTACACTGGTGGCAACTTGAGCAACGGAAAGACTCTAGTGCTTGAGCTGGCTCCAAGCTGGTGCTGCTGCTCTTCCTCCCAGTACGGCGGCGGCATCCAGCTTGTCGCGCCGCTCTCGCTGTGCTCGTAGTACACGGCGTCCGTGTACATATCCACGCGGTAGACCCACTTGCGCGCCTCCGCGCGGGCCAGTTCCTCCGCGAGTGCTCGGTTCTGCACCTCAATGAGCTCTTTCCGTGTCTGTTTCTGCTCGATTTGCGCAGCATTGGCACGATTCTGCGTGGCGACGTCGCGCCAGCCTTCGAAGATCGCGCGCGTGCCGTGGCCCATCCACCGCTTGAGTACGGCGCGCATCTGAAGGAACTCGTAGGTGGCCTTTTTCTCCACCAGCGCGCATTTTTCCGCCACGTACGCGTCGCGCAGCTGCTGCTGGTAGAGCACTAGTAGCTCCTCGGTGCTCACCGCGCGCTCTTCACCAAGATTTTGCTCGATCACGTCTGCCGCCACGCGGCGGTAGTCCTCCACGTGGAGGCTGGCCGGCATCTCGACCGTGAAGAAGCTCACAGGCACGTCCACGGCAGTCTCCACCGCTAGACTGGGAGCGTAGGCGTCTTCCTCCTCTTCTTCGTCCTCCTCCTCCTCTTCGTCTCCATCATCGTCGTCCTCCTCCTCGTCGTCCTCCCCGTCCTCGTCCTTCTCTCCTCCCTCCTCCTCCCCTCCTCCGTCCTCGCTGCCTTCGTTGGCCGCCAGCGCCTCGTCGCCGCTCATCTCGCTCGCCCTCGCCTTGTCAAACGCCGCATGGGCCTTTTCACGCGCCACTTCGATCGCTTCCATCGCCGATTCAATCTCCAAAATCTTCTTCTTCTCCACGGGCTCTCTGTGGATCTCTAGCTCCAACGTCGTGATCTTCTCGTCCAGTCGTTGAGCTTTCTTGGCGAGTTTTGCGTTCTCTCCCATCGCTGCTCGCTCTTTCCGGAGCGTCTCCAACTTGTCGCCCAGCGCTTGGCGGCGCGCGTCTCTCACTTTGCGGAACGCGACCACTCTGCCCAGCAGCGCCTTGGTCTTATTGTCCAGCTTTTGCCTGTTTTTCTCGTGCTGAAGCCGCAATATCTTGACGCGCTTGCGACGTAAACAGTGCCCTTTGGCCAATTTCAGCGCCAGCTTCTCAAAGTGTGCGACGCCGCTTTCCGAGTTGATATATTCGATGCATTTGCGCTTGGTCTTGGCCGCGAGCCGCTCGACCTTGCGCTTGAGGTACGAGCTCGCGAGCTGGTCTTTGGCCTGCTCGGTGGTCATCATGGTCATGCGGACCAACCGCGCTGCACGCTCGCACTGGAACGACGCCTGGCCTGGAGGGACACACACTTTCCGGTTCTTTACACCGCTGAGTTTGAACTCGGTCTCGTCGATACACGCACAGCGACGGAACGCCACGGCCCGGTCCTGTCTGGACGCCGGTCCGAAAAAGTCGTCGTAGTGCTGCAGCGCGTCCTCGATCTCGTCTGGCGTGCAGGTTGTCAACAGCTGGACCGCGCAGCCTGCGCGCCGCCGGTCGAGAATCGGCAGCAACACGTCGAAGAAGCTGTCCCAGACCACGCCAAAGTAGAGCACTTTTTCGTTCTGCTGGGCCACGCGCTCCACACGCGGCTCGAAGAGCGCGTCCAGCGTCTCTACATCTGAAACAGTCTGGTTGTCAAGCGGTTCAACGGCCGCCTTTTGCATTTCGTGCTGCTCGTCCACAAATTTCATCGCAAACGTGAGCACTTCGAGCAGCTTGGCCACCGCTTGGCGTCGCGCTTTGTGCACAAACTCCTCCATGGACCGCTCGATGTACAGCATCGTAGCTGGAACGCCCCTGGCGATGTACTCGATCGGCGGCAGTTTGAGTGGATTGCGCTCCATGCAGAGCGTTGCCAAGGACCGCAGTAGGCGGAACGAGAACGGCAGCTCGGTGATCTGGTTCCAGTCGAGTCTCAGGTCGTGGAGACTGATCAGGTTACCAATATTGCGAGGTAAACACGTGATTTTGTTCCGAGACGCGTGCAGCGTTCGCAGCGACTCGAGCTTGGTGAGCGCGTCCGGCAATTCGACGAGAAGATTCATGTTCACGCTCAGATGCAGTAGCCTGGGCATCTCGCCGATCGCGTCCGGCAGCTCGGTGAGCCGGTTGTTGTTGAGATTGACGGTATGCGCCTGGCTCTGTCCGATCGATGCTGGCACCGTTGTGAGGCGATTGTTCTCGATCCAGAGTTTGTCCAGCAGAACCAAGTTGCCGAAGGCCGCGGGCAGCTGGTCCAACAGATTGTTCGATAGATTGAGATGCCGCAGCGCCACGAGCGAGGTGAGCGAGTCGGGCAGTCGAGTCAGATTGTTCTTGGTCAGGTCCAGCTCAGTCAGCGTGGCGAGTTGCCCGATCTAATAGACATAGACAACCCGAGAATTGAGACTTTTCTGCTCCAGAGCAATCCGTTTCTCTAGTCAAACTGAGCCATAGCAAAAACGTACATTTTCAGGCAGAGACTCGAGCTGGCACGCGATCAACGAGAGCGTCCTGAGCGACGTGAGTGCCGTCGGCAGCCGGGACGGGACGGACGGCAGCGTGTGGCCCGTGACGCGCAGCGCTTCGAGATCGTCTCCAAATGCCTCAACGCGATCCCACGAGAAGAAGCCTTGGTGCTGCTTCCACGCGATGTTGAGCTCATGCGTGAGCGCCACTTCCTTTGTGAATGGGCTCCAGAGCCGCTCGAGCTGCTGCTCCAGCTCGCGCTGCTTGTCGAGATCTTCTCTGTCGCGTCGCCGCTTGCGGTCGTCGAGTTGGCTCTGGAGCCATTCCTTCCGCGCGCGACGGTCCTCGGGACCAGGCGACGCGGCCACGGGCGGCAGCGCTACCGTCTCCGCCTTGGTGCTGTTGTTCCTGGACATCCCAGTCAGTCATCGCCTTGAAAGGGTCTTGAAGAATAGGTGGTTGGTTACGCACGCGTGCAGGGTCTTTGATATTTGTTTCCGCCAAATCCTATTTTTACAAGAGACTTTTGTGAAATTCTTTAAAATCCAAAATGGAAATTACATTATGAGTGGCAACAGTGGTGATACTGTATTCAAGATTTGGATCAATTGATGAGGGTTTCTCGTGTGCGTTGGGCTTCGCTGTGGTCTTGGCGCTCGTTGGAAGAGCCATCGCGAAGTAGACGTCGGCTCAGTATATCATAGCGCGATTAGAGGAATGGCCAGAGAGCCAACAGTCCGATAGTGTAGCCTAGGACTCGAGAGTTTTAGCCTCGTTTTTAGAGCCCACCTACCCAGAAAACCACAAGGTGGAGTGTAGTTTAGTAGGATATCAATGGATGAACCGTTTCGTAGCCACTGGACTCCCCTCTGAATCCACATGTCGTGCTGTCCGAGTATAGCTGTTTGGTCGGTTCATTGCTATATATTTCGAATTGCCGGTATAGCTGTGACCAAAGAACGCAGCCAATTGATGCATGTGCTTCTATGTGGAATGACTAAATTATTCGTCGACTGTCGAACTCAAACGAGCCTCGAGGTAATGTCGCACGTTCAATTTGTGAAGAGAACAAATTCCCGAGTCGGAACAGATCGGGGCTGGAGAAAAAAGTTGGTTACATTGTGATCGTGAGAACTAGTAATAGTGTACGATGGATTTAGTCTAGGAGGCTGGATACAGTAGTGAGTTGGTGCGTGATTATTGCGGTGTGATCACACAGCTCTGGGATCTCTATGAGCATGCCCACAGCCTTGAACTCGGTGCCCCAACTCAGCCAGTTCTTGAGCGGCGTGAACGCGGTCTCCAGCAGACCCACGAGAGCCTCACAGACGTCGATCTCAGCGGCGATGGCGCTTCGCTTGAACAGAGTGGCGTCCATATTGGGTGGAAGAGTGCAGACGGTGGCGGTGGTTGTGTGTGTGTCGGGGGGGGGGGG
>JAADWZ010000072.1:0-85323 GCA_023336445.1 Pythium dissimile
ACAGGGGACAAATGGGGTGGAGACAAACGATTGGGATCAGCGCCGTGGGCGCGTCCTGTGTGCTCATGGTTCGTGCGGGTAGTCGAGAAAGCGAGAAGCGGCGCAGAGAAGAAGAGGAGAGAACGCGGCGCAGCGGCACAAGCATGCGTGGGGAGGGCAGATGCAAGAGCCAAGAACCGCCAAGTGAGACCGTGGAGGTTATTCCGTCCGGGTTTAAAGATCCGCCCGTTGTTTTTTCTGGCGAGCAGATTCGTACTTAGCCGAGTTATTCTGTTGTTGTTGAAGTGACGGACTGGGATGTACTGAAAAGCGATGTGGTACACCACCCGTCGCAAGATATTGCCATGTCCACGTGTCCATTCGGCTTGTCCAACCAGTTGTACCCCATCTTGAGCTGCTCGCCGTCGTCCGCCGTCCGCCCATGGATTCCTAATATGGGCCTTAGTCGACAAGACCCATCGCAATAAGTTCTTGCCTCGTTGAACTGGCCGGGAACATCCGCAGCAGCCAGTCAGAATATCAAGACAAGCATCCAAGTCTGCGGCTTAAACCACATCGGACTCCTTTGCTCTCTGTCTCTCTGTCTCTATCTCTCTATCTCTCTCTTTCGCTCGCTCGCTCTCGTCTTCTTCATTGACGATGACGTCCACGGGCTAGTTGCTCCTTCACTGAACGACGCAGTCGGCACTCTAGTGCCCTTGATCCACTCGAGCTGCTTCGTATGCTTCATCAACCCGAACAGGCTCTTTCAATGGCACCCGCGTCCGCCCCTTTTCGTGGTGAGAGATCTGCGGGCGTGGCCATTCTTGGTGGGAGCTGGGGGGACATTCCGTGTGACGTCTGCTTGCACAGTAGAAGCTTGCAGCCCGCCGTGGGTTCCTGGTCGCCCAAAACACGATTGCGGCTGGAATGTCGACAGCCACTGACCGGGATACACTGTAGTCAACACACGGGGTGGCCTCCTATCACTATTTAAAAAGCAGGCTCGTGGTCCAGCGTCGCCTCTTTATATCACTCACTGTCACTATCCAGCAGGTCGATGATATCGGGGACTCGACCACCGCCGCCGCTGCTGCCATTGCTGCCTCCTCCATTCGCGGTCTGCCGCCTCGACTCGAACGGGTTGGTCACCTGCGGGTGATTCCGCGAGAGCTGCGCCATCGCGCTCGCGAGATCCGACTCGGAACCTCGCACCGCGCTGGCGCCGCTGGCCGCGGCTGCTGCTGTAGCTGCTGCGCTCGTCGAACTGGACGACGTCGACCACGCAGGGAGAGCCGTCGACGTGGTGCTGGTCACCGTGAGCGACGGTAGTGCGCTGTACGACGCCGCGGCCGAGGTCGTCCATTCCCCGTTCGACGACAGGTCCACGTGGTTGCCCCCGTTGGTTGCAGCGCCTAATGAGTTGAACAAGTCGAACGGCTCGCTGCCAGCAGTTGTAGTGGCACTGGCACTGGCCCCACCATTGCTGCTGCCGTTGCCAGTGACGGGAATATCCCACACGTCGCTGTCCACAGTGAAGATGGCCACGTCCTCCTCCGACGTATTCGACTCGTTTGCTGACAGCGGTGTCACCGTCAGCGTCGGAATCGCGCTCAGCGCTCCGTCTTCGTCATCGCTTGATAGTAAATCGATCTCGAACGGCGCATTCGCGCTGCCGGGGCCCTGGGTTGCTGCCAGCTCCATAGCCCCTGTCGCTGTCGCGGCGCCTGCTGCAGCTGCTGCAGTGCCATTCTCTGTAATCTCAGTTTTGACTCGTTTCTGCGGCGGCGAATCCGGCGCGGCGCCCACTCTTCGCTTCCACGTCGCGTCCGGCAGGATTTCCACTTCTTCCAGATCTTCATCGCCTTGCACTTCTCGTAATAATTTCTTCAAATACGGATCAACCCGCAGCTCGGACGCGCGGATAAACTGAAGTTTACAGCAAAGCACAAACCAGTGAGTCCACACATTTTGACCCCCATACGTGCAGAGCTGCCCAGCCAGCCAAACGTACATTATGACACACCGTACACCTGTAATGCCGCGAGCGCGCCTTTCGGTTGAACATGAGGAAGGTCTTGAGGTCAAAGCACTGCAGGTGCTTGCAGTGGACGCCGCGTGCCGGCAGATCGATGACACAGAGCCCGAGCGGACACCGCACCGAAAGGATCGTGGACGTGGCCACGACGGCATCATCGTCATCGTCGTCATCGTCACCGCCACCAAACGACTTGATCACCTCATTCTTGGCCTGTTCGTACGTGATGCTCTCGGACGCCGCGCGCACTTCGTCCATAATCTCGGCCACATTGCGGAATTCCACGATCTGCACCATCACACAAAACACCAGTGGGTTCTCCATCGTGCGCACGTCGATCACATTGCGGCCGACGCGCGTGTACGGGAACAGATTCGCGGGCTGCTCGCGCAGCACTTTCGACGGGTTCGACTGGCCCGGCGGCGCACGCTGGACGATCTGCAGGCCAAACCCGTTGACTCCCACGACGCTGGTCGCGGGCCAGCTCGTGCCCGTGCCGAGCTCTTCTTTGAGCACAAAGCAGCGCAACTGTAGCTCCAGACAGCCCGGGGTCATGTTGCCGGCCATGGGCTCGCGCTTGCTGTACAGGTCGTTGATGTCCTGGTCCGTGATCGTGTACTCTATTCGAAACGGCACTTGGCTGCGGTGAAACTTGACAAACACGGGCGCGAGCACGGTCTTCTTAATGCGCAGAAACGGGTCACAGAGCGCGGCGCGGCATGCTTCACAGTACCACGGCTCGCCGCCGGCCACGCTCACCAGCTGGTGGCACTTGGCGTGGACGCGCAGCGCGCACTCGGCGCACGCCACCACTTTACCCGTCGCGCTGTCGCTGCCGCAAAAGCAGCGCGCGCCGTCCAGCGAGGCGGGCATCGCCGGCCGTAAAATCTCGTTCGGGTGGCCGCCGTACGCGGCCTGCGGCGGCGGTGGGACGAGGTGCTGGTGGACGCTGGAAGTGCGTGGCGGTCCGCCGTGCGCATGGCCGCTGTACGGGATGGGTCGGCCGTACACGGCCGGTGGCGACGTGCGCGCGCCGACAGGGGGGAGATTCCGGGGCATGGGCAGCGGTCGTCCGACGGGCGGATGGTGCTGGTTAGACGCGTGGTTAGACTGGGTGGACGTCGACGGCGGATAGGTCGGCACGGGCACGGGTAGCCGCGCCGCGGCCGCGTGGGTCTGAAGACTGCGCAGTCCGGCGGTGAGCTGGTCGTTGTAGAACGCCGAGGTCGCGTGGTTGGACGCGTTGTCGGCCGCTTTGGTCTCGAGTTGCTACCGTTTTTGTGCGACATGGAGGGGGAAGCACTCGGTTAGTCCAGTAGTTAGACCGGCAGTTAGACTTGAAAAACGGAATATACCTCTAGTGCGGTGACAATGCGGTCAATGAGCTCCTGCTTGCGCCCGGAGCGCGCCAAGTTCATGTCCTGGAGCACGAGCTGCAGCTCTCGCACGCGCAGCGTGTTCACCAGCGCGCGCACGTGCGCCGTGCGGCTGCCGCTGGCGGCCGAGGCGCCGTCGCGCATGAGGAGAAACGAAGCGAAAGGACGGTCAATTGGCCACTCCACGGGCCGGGGAGGGGCGCAAAATGGAGCGCTGATGGCCGCGGACACGCGTAGTGGGCTCGACGCGGCTGTGGGAGCTGTGCGGGGAAGAGAAGACGCCGCTGGCCCCCGTCAGGCCGGAGCGACGGAGAGGCGGATGGGAGCGTTGAGGGCCGAGCTGTTCCCGTGCCGCGCTTTGTGTGGGTGTTCCCCACGGTTCCAATGGTGGCGGTGGGTGAAATGCACCGCTTTCTAGAACACTGAACGATAATTTCACCTGATTCTGGGGAGTACATGGTCTTGTGTACCATAAAAAGGGTACAATATTCCGACGACCTGTCAAAACAAGGTGACATTTCGCGGGCTCATCTGATGGAGAGGGTTGGAAATGGGTACAACAAGTTCACAAGTGCTAGTTGCCAACCACAGCGCTTCCTCTACTTTTCACTGCTCTACTCGCACGCAAGAAGAAGAAGAGATTGCACTGTGTCGATCTATTGGATATTGTATTGGCATTTGTGCGGAAGAAAAGACGATCCAAGCGTGTTTTCTTTGGAGAATTTTGTTCTTTGTGGTGGGTTCGCTCAGGCTTCCTGAGTTCGAACCATGTCCCGTGACTGTGTTGAAAGAGACTTCGCACGCTCACGCGGCGCGGGTCGACACCCTGTGGCGCACGCCAACGTTCGAGAACCAGCGGTGGGCTTTGATTTCTTGCAGGGACATTCGCTGGTTCGGATCTTTCTGGAGAATCTGTGAGTTGGTTAAAGACATGAGACCTCAACGTGGCTATAAAATAGACACCCCTCTTCACAAGCGTACCCGTAGCAGAAGATCCTTGGCTGCCAGCGAGAGGTTCGGTGGGACCTGCAGTGCGCCGTCCGTGATCCGTTGGATGGTCTCATCTTGGCCCTGCCACAAGCAATTACTCTGTCAGGTCAAATGCTTTTCACGACGTGTGTGTGAGGAGAAATCACCCACAGGGGCCTCAAATGGAGGTTTGCCGACCAGCAGCTCGAACATAATGATGCCGAGCGCCCAAATGTCCACCGACTCGTTGTACTTTTCGCCCTGCAAGGAGAACATCAATGTCAGATCTGACAGTGGATCGTTCCATGCATTTCGAACCCGCGGACGCACCCGAATCATCTCGGGAGATAAATAATCTAGTGTGCCGCACAGCGTCTCGCGTCGGTTTCTGATAGAAGACACACATGATACAGTCAGTACTGTGTACACCAAACCAGTCCCAAAGTGGCAAACGACCGACACGTACGCGTTCGTCACATTAGCCGACGACCAGCCAAAATCCGCGAGCAGCAGTTCGCCCTGGTCCGAGAGAAGCAAGTTCTCTGGCTTGATATCCCGGTGGATCACGTGCTGCGAGTGGCAGGCCTCGAGCGCGCTCACAAGCTGCGCGACGTACGTGGCGGCGTCCTTCTCCGCGAACCGCCGGCTCGCGCGCAGTTTCTTGTACAGATCCCCACCACCGGCGTGTTTCAGCACGAGATATACGCGACTCTCGTCCTGGAACGTCGCGTAGAGCGGCAGGATATTCTGGTGGCGGATCCGCGAGTGGATCTCCACTTCTTTGCGGAGCTGGTGCGCCACGCCATTCGCGCGCAGCTGGTCTTTCACCAACACTTTGAGCGCGATCACCTGCTTCGAGTGCTTCTCGCGGGCCATGTACACCTGTCCAAACTTGCCGCGGCCAAGCACGCGGCCAATTTCAAAGTCCCCGAGCGTCCACGACCGTGGCTGCTGCGACTGGATCTGCATGGAAGATGGCTTCATTGGTGCCGACATCGGCGTTGGCGTCGGTGTCGGCGTCAGTGTCGGCGCGTCCTCCATGGTCACATCTTCGGACGCTGGTGATGGCGCTCGCTTGCGCTGTGTCTGCTCTGCAGCAGGTGAGATCCTCGGCACTTTAGCGTGGCTACTCGCCACAGGAGGGGTGGACTGGCTCTGCGACGCGCGCGCAGTTGGAACGCGTGTCACGGCTTGAGTTGGCACGCGCAGTTTGGTCGTCGTCGTGCTCCGGCCAGTGGACGCCGGTACATTTACATTCGCGTGGCGCTCTTTCAGCACCGACCGCTGACCTGTGGAGGAAGCCGCAGCGGCCTTTGTCGACGTAGCATTCGAGCGGAACGCTGTAGCGGCAGCGCGGTGGGCCGACGACGCCGCCGTGGGCGCCGACGCCGGCGGCTTGGTCGTGCGCAGCATGGCCGTCCGCGCGGAGGATCCGTAGCCCGAGCCCGAGCTAGAAGATGACGAGGAGGAAACCGGCGCAGCTGGAGGAGCCGCCACTCGGGTCCGCGTCCGTTGGCTGGCAACTGCCGTTCCAGAAGAGGAGGTGACAGGTTTGCGACTGGTGGCGACCGGCGCCGTCCGGTGGCCGAACGCGTACGACGACGCGGCCGGCGCCGAGTTCTCGTCGTTGCGAGCGGCGGCGGCACGCGGACGAGGGTACATGGCTCTCACTAGAGAGAGAGAGAGGGCCAGTGTCGAAATATAGGGTGAATGGGGCCAGTCTCCTCAATGATGATGTCCTTCCCCACTCACTGCCTCTCCCTTGGCAAATTATATCGCGAGCACTTCTCTCGACACTTCTGGACATCGAGGGGGCATACTGAAACCTAAACAATGAAATATTGGTGTGGACTACATGGGAGCTGGTGTGTTCCACGAGTCAGACAGTGGAAATATTAGTGTGTCATACATTAAAACTCGCTAAGAGTGGCAAAGGCAACTTGCAGTTCGCGGATCGTGGCGGCGATCGACGGGCTCAGGAAGAACAGAGCACAGAACTGGAGCAATGCTTGCGCATGAGATGAAGATTCGCTTCTGGGAAACGAAAGAGCAACAAACCTCTTGAAAGCTTGAGCTCTTCAAGACAAACGACTCAACGTCGCCCAACGGTGGTACGGTCAGGCTGTTGACTCTACCAGAAAATGGTAAATGAATTAACAAATCTGAACTCGGCAGATCCAGCAGAGCACCACGTACGAGGGTTGCTGCGCAATCAACCGCAGTCTCGCGACTACACGGTCGGCCGCCATGGCGCTCACGATGCTGTAATAGCAGTTCACAGGATGAGCAAAGTGCCGCCAACTTTTTGTGAACAAGAGACCAACCTCTCCGATCTCACAGCATCTTGAGGAGATGACGGTGCAGTGTTTCGAGAGGCACGAGAGAGGTCATTGTAGACATCATAGACCTTGTTCAGAAACTCTACAGGATAGGCCAGAAGAGTCAGTTTAAATGGACAGCCAAAGGATCGATGTCTATGGTGATGTACCGTTGTAGACGAAGCACGCGCTGAATGCTGTCACAAAACTTTGCATGGAGGCGCAGACCACTCCTTGCGCCGTCTCATGGATATGCGAACTTGCCTGATATATTAAGGTTTGTGGTACGTCGCTGCAGTGGCACCACACGAGCTCCGCAAAGTCGTCGCTGGTTATTGCTACTCAAACTCGCAAGTCAGCACTTTTAATCCAGTCGTGTTAGATCAACCTAATCGTACCCATGCTCATATCCACACCCGAGAGCCCGCGCTGTAGCTGTGTAAGAAATGCGACTCGGTTCTGCAGCGAGCCGTTCACGTACTCAAACTCTCTGCTGCGTACGTTGGTGCCTTGGACTGCACTCGCGAAATAGCTCGAGATGAAAAGCGCCGGCAGCTCTGGGCGCTCCTCGTGCAGCCGCTTGACGACATCTTCCAACAAAAGTGCCACGCCCGACGACTGCAAGTACACGTCGTGCACTGACTGCGCGAGTGACGACGCAGCGCTGCGTGTCTTGGCGCGTGAAGCCTCAGTAGAATCGCTGCTATTGTAGCTGGTGCATCGGCGCAGCGTGCGCGGCGAGAGCCGTTGCGCCGCGGCAACGACGCGCTCGGCGCGGAGCCGGCTCATTGCGCGCGGGCCACTTCTATCGCTGCTGTTCACCAGTGGGGAGAGGTGGACAGCGCCAGTTTGTTCGTCCGTCATGTGCTGTATTGGTGTCAAAGCGTTTGCAGTGTGAAAAGGTACGCGTCGCTTCAAGCAAGGTTCATTTACTGACGTGTGGCAACCAATATACTGTTCAAACGTCATGACGCGTTTGTATCGGTTTTCGAGCGAATCCTCTAGTCTACTAATGCCACGTCAATTGAGTCATTGGTGGAAAGCTCCTGGCTATGTCGCCTTCCCAAGCAGCTCACAGTCAGCTGCGCCATGCTTCCATCGCCGCCCATCCTGCCTCCAGCATGAGCGGCTCCAGGCGAAGAGCGAAGAGCGAAGAGCGAAGAAGGCCGACTACTCGCCAGATTCGCCTGCTCCACACTAACAAAGTCCAAGCAATCATGGACCTCGAAGCGCTTGCGCAGATCACGGCCACGGGGCTCGCGGGGATTTTCACGGGCGCTGCCGCCTATATCACCATGGCGCAGCACCCCGCACTGCTCGAGACGCGCGAGCTGGCGTTTCAGGCGCCGTACTTCCGACGCATGTACTTCTACGCCGCGCGGCTGCAAGGCCCCCTGGCGGTCGGCAGCGGCCTCAGCGCACTCGCGGTCTATTTCCTCCAGCGAGGCCGCACGTGCAGCGGCGGATCCACGGCTGTCGCGGGAGGCGCGCCGGAGCTCTGGCTTGCCAGTGGGGGTATCATGGTCGCGATGGTGCCGTACACGATCACGCGGATGCTTGCGCTGAACGAGCGGCTCATGGACTCGAGCCACTGCCGAAGCAAGGGTACTGTGTTGCTTCAGCGGATGCTGCGCAAGTGGGGCCGCCTCCACGATGTACGCACGGGTGCCAGTCTGATTGCGTTTACTGGAATGCTGGTCGCGCTCACCTGCAACGGGCGAGGTTCGTACAGCAGTGATGCAAGTATCGGATGTGGGCACCACCACTATCACCACTATCAAGCGCAGCCGGTGATGATGCACGCGCAGAGATGACCGTGAGACGTTAATTTAAAAAGACAGAACCAGAGTTCAGGTTGAAAATGGCAGCAGCCGATCAGGTGGAGTAGAGGAGCTGCACGGATGCATCTTGTCCATTTGATTGGCTTAAATACTTTTCGTACTAAAAGGGAGACCATTGATTGGAAGAAACCCACGACTTCAACACTCGGTGGGGGCCAAGAAAGTGCAGCAAAGCACATGGGACGTGGCGAAACAGACATTTGATTGTGAGTTGCCCCCATGGAAGGATTCCTCACCCGTTCCGCGCTGGGCACATTCCCGCTTCTAAGTACTGTACTGCATCCGGCAGGTGTTCAGCTCACTAGAAAAAGATCTCGTTAGCGCCCACTGCCAGCCAGTTTGGCGCTAGGAATCGATCCACCAGTACATTCGCACTTCTCGATTCGCTGGCTCGTGCTCAAGACGCCACCAGTTCCTTAGCACAGTCTCTCGTTCCACCATGGTGCGCTAGCACTGGTTTTTTTTTTCAACATTCGTCGTCGAAGGGACACGGTTCTCATGGATCCTTCTCTCTCTTCCTACTTAGCGTGTCACCGAGATGCTGGGTTTGCTTAGCAAGCTCTTCACCGACGAGCTCAGCTCGTTGGTTTTCGCGCTTCCAGCGGCTCTCGGCTCGTTCCGCGACGCGATTCGGGACGCGCTGCTTGCAGCGTACCATGCCTTCATCGGCATGTTCACAGGCAAGGACCGCTCCGCGAAGCTCAAGCAGCAAGCGAGTCTACGCCGCCTGGCTTCCGTGTCGAGCCTACCTTCGTTGGAGACGCCAGATCAGGCGCTGCTGCTCTCAACGGGCGCTGAATCCCCCTCCCACCCGCAGGATATCGAAGCTGCGCTCTCGGCGTCTGGCGTGGACGTCGCTCACGTGCGAGAGCTGCTCGGTCGCGTCGCTGAACGCGTTCGCCGCGACCAGCTCCAAGCCCACGCCGTCCACATCGCAAGCGAGCTGCAGAAGCACCTGGAAAGCGTCGCGGCCCAAGTAGTTGACGACGCCGAGGATTCGGTCTCAGTGGAGGTGTGCGCTACAACCATAGCGATTCAGGACGCCGACTCGGCCTTGGTACCCAGTGAGTCTTCTCCAGACGACGACTCGGTGACATTGCCGACCGAGCCTTCGCTAGATGACAACTCGATTTCGATACTGACGGAACTGCAGGACGACATCATGGTTGCTGTGCCGGTTGGGTCGTCAGCGAATGATGACTCAATCCAGATGCCGTGCGAGCCAGAGAGCGACGACTCCGTGTCTGTGCCGGTCGAGTCCTCAGCCATCAAGAATGACGACCCACTCCCGATGCAGACAGAGCAACAAGAGGTCACGTCCGTGTCTGTGCCAACTGAGCCCTCGCTGGATGACAACTCATTCTCAGAGGCGACGAAGCCCCAGGAGGACATGTCAGTGTCTTTACCGGCCGCGTCCTCTGATAATGAAGACTCGCTATCGGTGCCGACCGAGTCCTCTGAGCAGAACGACGGCCACGACCATGATCACGACGAGTCACCGCGGCCGTCGCTCGTGCTCCCGTACTGGAACGAAGAGATCCCAAGTGTACCAGTTGTCACGCACGAGCTCGTGCCAAGCTGGAACTGGACCGCCAAGATGTACAAGCCCGTCCGTCGGCCGAGCGAGGCGAGCACCGACGACACACGAATGAGCTACGCTGAGAGCATCACCAGCACTACAATTGAAGAAGACGAGCCCTCACTGGAGTCACCTATCCACTCGCGGACCAGTAGCACCTCGAGCCGAAACAGCATTCACTGTGACGTGCACGACGCCAACAACATCGAAAACGACAACCAAGCCACGCACGAGCTCGTTCCGTCAGCCGACGACCATCGAAAGGTTTCGTTCCTTCAGGCGGCGGAGCGAAGCTCCAGCAAGAGAATGCGCTTCGCAGCCGCGCTCGTGAAGACCGTGCTGCCGCTGAAGAAGCAATTGAGTCTGCTTCGACGACGGCCGCGTGAAGGCTCGGCATCTTCACTGCCCTCGGAACCATGGAGGTGACGCCGCTCAAGCCCTCCTTGTTGGAATGCCGTGTATAGTATGCATTGCAGTGAAGCGATGTCGCGAAACGCGCCTGTTGAAACTGGCGCATGCGTCTAATACAATTTCTATTACCAAGTTACTGCTTCATCAAGGTCACGAAGTGTTCTATTGCATCACCTGCTGTACGTTGTGGGTGGACACTTTTCGTCGTGCTGCGTGGTGATAGACGGCATTATTGGGAGGAGGCTCACTTGGTCAAATCGCCCGACCAGACAGCTCAGCTGTGCAAGGATCCGCGACATTTAAAACAAAAACAAAAAAGAATGTGCTCTTGAGCGGCTCTGCAGTACAGTGCAGTGCAAACACCAGCACGAACCGCAAGCACATAGTGCTTGCTGCACGCGCTGAGATGAGCGTGGTTGGATTAAAAGACAGAACCAGAGCTCATAAATTCCGGATGAAATACGGCAGCCGCCCGTGCACTGTTGCAGCACAGCAGCTCTGCAGCCTGCAGAGCCTCTCCAAGATATGTGTCTTCCACGAGTATGTCGCTGGTGTGGCCGAGCTTGTGGGTAACTGCAAATAAAGTGCATAGATTGGCTGAAATTTGAAATAAAAGGATCGGATTCGCGAAAAGCTCACCTCACCAGCACTCCTGTTCATCCGATTGTACAAAGAAAGAGCAGTGTATGTCCATGGGACGAGGCGACACAGAAAATCTCAGTTGCTCCGAGGCCCAAACAGCAAGAGTCTGTCTAGCTGCAAGACGCAGGCTATTGCGTTCGATGCAGTAAGTCTAATGGTAGCTTTAGATCGTCTGTAGCTGCATCTGTACGTTGTCGCAACGGGTATCTTGATACAGCACTCACCAAGCGAGACGCAAGATGCCGGACTGCCGCTGCTATCACCACCGGTATCGCCCACCGTGGTGGGCGGGGCGACAATTTTCGAGTCCCCGCACCACGAACAAGATATTGAAGCTGCGCTCTCGGCGTCCGGTGTGGATGTCGCCCACGTTCGTCAGCTGCTAGGTTGCGTCGCCGAGCGCGTCCGCCGCGACCAGCTCCAAGCCCACGCCGTCCACATCGCAAGCGAGCTGCAGAAGCACCTTGAGCGCTGCGCAGTCGACGGCAAGCCCCAAAAATATGACGACGACGCGGTCTCCGTGCACTCCTGCGCACCAACCGAGTCCTCGCTGGATGATGACCACGACCACGACCGCGACCATGTCGACTCCGCGCCGCCGTCACAAAAGCTACCATACTGGAACGAGCAGATCCCAAGTGTCCCCGTTGTCGCGCGCAGGCTGGTACCCGGCTGGAACTGGACCGCCAAGATGTACACGCCCGTATGCCTATCAAATGAGTTGACCACCGACGATCTAACCCACGCCGAGGTATTCTTCAGTGAGGCAGTGAAAGAAGACGACGAGTCATTGGTGGTGGCGCCGTCTACGCGGCCGCGAACCAGCAGCTTTCACTGTGACGTGCACAGTGTGAACCACGACCAGCTCATGCAGCAGCTCGTCCCTCAATCGGACGACTCAATGATGTCTCCGATGTATCAGACAGCGATGCGAAGCTCCAAGAAGAGCGTGCGCTACGCAGCCACCGTCGTCAAGAAGTTGCTGCCGCTGCGCAAGCAGCTGAGTCTGATTCGACGACGCTCCCGTGACGCCGCAGCAGCCGCTCTCCCCGTGGAGCCGTTTAGATGACGCCGCCCTAGCGACTACGAGCTCCATCCAATGTGAATGGACAATTCAGACCCAGTTCAAAGTGACGCATGTGTTTTAAAGATAATCAAGTAAATTTCAATTTTCTTCGACTCGGTCAATGACATGACGAGCTGATTTTTGATCCGTTGCGGCATTGTTGAGGCATTACTACGTAGTAATGCATAGTTGAGCTGCGTGGTCGTGCGATACACATATCGAAGTGAGCTTCCACGCGTATGACGGCGAATGTGCGATTGGTATTCTGAACGTAGTACTGATGCATGTCATGATGTTGACTGGTCTGCCGCGTCTTAGCTCGGCAGCTACCTTGGTTAGTACACTGTATACGGCCAGCACCAACCACCGGTTGACAAGCAATCGATGGAACCGCGCAGAGATGGGCGGGCGAGTTAGAAGATAGAACCAGAGATCCAAGACACCGGGTGAAATATGGCAGCCGCGAGATCTCAGTTGTCGCTGGTGAAGGAGATAATTCAAATCGGCGCATTCATTGGCTGAAATCATTATTAAACGATAACGGTTCGCTAAAATACTGCGCTTTACCCACTAGCGGTTCAAAGGTAATTGTGACACCTGCCCATGCGACGAGGCGACACAGACAATATCAGTTGCTCCGGCCAGCAAGACCAGGGCCGGATCAGGAGAATCTTACTCTGCTGCATATTGCTCATCTAGGCGTCTACACACATTCCTGTCGGACGCTTTTTCGCCGCAGCGGCTTGAAAAGTTCATTCTTTGATCCACCGGCTGGTGCACAAGTGCCTTCAAAGTCGTGCGAATCTCGTCTGTAAACGCCCGCCTGTCTCGTGTACATTTCCTGCACTTGTCATGGTACAGCGCGTCGTGGAGTTGGTGGCTTTGCTGGGTGAGCTCTTCGCCAAGGAGCTCAACGCGTTGGTCCACGCACTCCCGTCGACTCTCGACGCTTTTCGCGACGTGCTGCTTGCGATGTTGGACGCGTGCTTCGGCTTCTTCGCGGGCGACGACCGACCATTGCCGCTAAGGAAGCTGTCGACTCGCCGCCGTCTAACTATGATATCGAGCACGGTCAACGACATGTCGGCTCAGGAGCCAACCAGCCACAAGCAAGATGTCGAAGCCGCGCTCTCGGGGTCTGGTGTGGATGTTGCACATGTGCGACAACTTCTCGGTCGCGTGGGCGAGCGCGTTCGCCGCGATCAGCTTCAGGCCCACGCCATCAGCATCGCTAGCGAGCTCCAGGCTCACCTTGAGAGCGCCACGAGCCAGGTGGTCCCCACGGATGATATTTCAGTGTCTGTTCCTTCCAGCGCTTCGATCGAGTCCGCGCAGAACGACGACCACCGCGTCAAATCGACGCGGCCGTCGCTCGCACTCTGGAACTGGAGCGCCCGCATGTACACATCGACCCGCCCGTGGAGCTTTTCGAGCGAGCCTGTGATCTCGGTTGAGACTGTGAATGCTGCAACATCCAAGCCGCAACGTAGCGGCCACCTCCCTCGACTTCACACTAAGCAGCTGGCACCACTCTTGCCCAAGTTCAAGAGCAAAGCGTCGCGTTTGAAACACCCGCAGACATTCGACAAGCTACGTCGAAGGTCGCCACCGTTGGGCGTGAAGACGAAAGTCCTCCACGAACGGTCTCCTCGCTCCACAGCTGTCCATCGACGAAAGTTCGATGGCTTTCGCGTCTGCGTTCGTCGCCTGTTTCGTGCCGTGGCGACTTTCGTCCAAGTGCGACGAGACAGGCGACGCTTCAAGTTGAAGATGAGACATCTGTCAAGAGAACGCTCCGTAGCGGATGTGCTACAGTATTAATTGAAAAACGACAGACAGTGTTCACGAAACAATCTTATGCAGAATTCGCGGCGCCGAAAAGATTTCTTGGCCATGTCGCTAAGTCACGCCAGCTTCAATCCAGTACATTGGGTCACCCAACGCTCTATCCGTCTCGTCTCCGCTCGCACATTGAACCTCGCGGCGGCGGGCACTCGATCGATATATCAACATTGCTACTTGGCCAGCACGAGATCGTCCATCCGCTGAAGCCAGGAATGGTACTCGTAGAACAATTCAGGTGGTCTATGAGGCATCATACATGACGCGTGCTCCAGTGCCAGTCGGATTGCGTTTTCCGGATTGCTCGTCGCGCTCACCGCCAACGATACGAGTCGAAATAACTGGTCGGCATTTGTCCCACAACTCGGTCTTTTTTCTACGGGAAAACCGTTTGCATCACCGTCGCATACAGTACACTGTTCGGTGATGCGTCCTCCAGCGCGAGCTGCTGCGCAGTGGTCGAGTGGATATTCAAAGACAGAACCAGTGGGAATGAGATATGTTGGGGCAAATCATTCATGTCTGACCAGCGATTGGGTATAACCTAAAATAGCGGCGATTCATTGGCTGAAACCAAACAGTTCGACGGTTGAAGTCCACAGAAAGTGCGACACCGAACATGGGACGTGGCGACACAGACAATCTCAGTTGCCACACTGTGGACCGCGCACAGTGTTGTGGTCCACATTGTGGATGCCTCACTCGCCGCGCGAGTTGGGTACGTTTCCGGTTAGACGCGTGGTTAGACGCGTGGTGGCGCGGCAACCGGCAACGCTCATTCTTCGATTTGCCGGCTCGTGCTCAAGTCTCCTGCGATCCATCCTCCCTCCGCCCGTTGGTTATCCTCCTCCTCCGCATATCCTCCACGGTGACCCCTCCTGGTGCGCCCGTCTCCTGCGCACTTCGTTTCTCTATGGTACGCTCGCGTCGCCTGCTCCTCCCCTCCCCTTCGTCTTCAAGCAACCCCAAGTCTCATAGAATCATTCTCTTCTTCTTCTGCCTCCTCTTCAGCGAATCATCGAGCTGCTGACGTTGCTGCGCGAGCTCTTCACCAACGAGCTGCGCGCGCTGCTCCACGCGCTTCCGTCGGCTCTCGACACATTTCGCGACGCGCTGCTCGCAACGTTTGACGCCGTGGTCGGCTTTTTCACGGGCGACGAGCCATCGCCGCGACTCCACAAACAGACGAGCCACCGGCAGCTGACAACGTCCATGTCTTCGCGACGACTCGCATCGTTCGAGACCGAAGACGCAGCGCTGCTGCTGCCGCCACCGGACGGAGTGGACGACATGTCCTTTCTCGAGCCAGCAACTCGCGAGCAAGAGATTGAGGCCGCGCTCTCGGCGTCTGGTGTGGATGTCGCCCTCGTGCGAGAGCTTTTGGACCGCGTAGGCGACCGCATTCCTCGTGAGCAGCTCCAGACCCACGCTGCCAACATCGCGACCGAACTTGAGGCGCATCTACAGCTCGTGGCAGCCGAGGAGGTCGATGACCGAGATGAGTCGGTGTCGCTGCACTCGCGTGCTTCGACCGCAGATGACGACCACTCGGTCGATTCAGCGCCGCCGTCGCTCGTGCTTTCGGACTGGAACGAGCAGTTCCTGCGCGAGCCAGGCGTCGCACGCGTGCGGCCTCCAGGCTGGAACACGGACTGGACTATCAATACCTACATGCCGATCCGTCCGTCCAGTGAAACGACCAATGACGCCGAGAGCGTCACCAGCGAAGCTTCGTCCCTGCCCACGTCCAGTGCGCCGTCGTCACTCGTCGTCATCAGCGCGCTCGCAGTGTCTGAGATTGCCGCCATTGAAGCGAAAGTGGAGCCAGTGGTGGAGGTGGTCAACTCGGAGCCGGAACCGGCCCCGCTTGAGCAATTGGTTGGTGAGTCGCTAGAGGCGCCAGAGACTTCGGTCGAAGCCCCAGAAGTCATTGTTCCAACAGTGCCGTCGCCGCCGCACTCGCGCTCCAGCAGTATTTCGAGCTGCAGCAGTATTGGCTGCGCCGTGCGCGGCGTGAGCTACCGCCAGCTCACGCAGGAGCTTGCACCTAAAGCCCACGAGAACGACACAGCATCGTTCTACCGCGCGGCCCTGCAGAAGCTCAAGCAGGAGCGCGAGATGCGCAGCCGTCTCCGTGCGGATTCTGCAGCCTCAGTGGAGATGATGGAGCCTGAGACGGAGACGCCTGCGTCGCGTCCCGGTAACCTCTCGCCACTTCGCGCCATGCAGGTGACGCCGCTCGCTCCCGAGTACGAAGACGAGGAGTCGCGTCTCAAGCGCCAACAGAAGCTGGACGTGCTGCGCCAGCGCACCACGCACTTCGCCATCAAGATCGGCCAGCCGCTCGCGGCTCCAGCTGCCGGTTCTGAGTACGTGTGAAGCACGCAAGCACGCAAAGCATCTACTGGTCGTCTCAACGCTTAGACCATCACGTCCCGTTGATTCGAGCGCCGTACCAATCTCTTCCATGTCGTCGCGTCGCCTCCTCTTCTGTACTTGTAGCGCACTAGTAGAATCCGCCTAATTAAACGGAAGCAACGTTCTCACCACCGAATCGTAAACGGCTTTGCCTGGTCGTATGGGTGCTTTGTCGCCGTCGCGAGCTTATCTTCCAACGCGGCGTTGCGCTCCCCGAGCATCACGATGTCGTCCTTGGCCACACGCAGTAGCTCCACCGCATATTCGTACTGCTCCTGCAAATCGCGCTGCTCGACATCAAATTCGCGCTTGAGATTTTCGACCATTTTGGACAATTGGGTCTTGGCGTCTGTCTTCCACTGCGCGTGCTCGAGCTGCAGCGCGTGCATTTGCTGCTGAAAATAAAGGGCTTTGTTGCGCTGGTGCTCGACTTCCTCGGCGAGTTTCTTCTCCTTATCGGCCGTGAGAGCCAACGCCTCGTGGAGCCGCTGCTTGTCGTGGTCCGCCTGGAGCTGCAGTTGTCTGCGCTCCTCGTCCAGCGCCGTCTGTAAAAACACCTCGCGCTCCTGCTTCATCTTCTCGCGCTCGTCCTCTTGGATCGCCTTGCGCAGCTTATCGTCTTCCGCGAGCAGCGCGCTCTTGGCGGAGACCTCGGCCTCTTCTTCCACCAGCTTGTCCTCGCACAGCTTGAGCTCGTCCTTGAGCCGCGCGAGCTCGTCGCGGTCGCTAACGACCTGGGTCTTCGTGGTCTCGATCTCCTCCATCTTGCCCTGCTTTTGCTGGGCCGTGAGCTGGCTGCTGGACTTCTGGAACGACTCGACGTCCTGCTGGAGCTTGGATTTGCCCTGCGCATACGACTGCTTGCGCACGCGCAGCTGCTTGGCCACGTGCAGCTTCTGCTGCTGGAGCGCCTTGATGCGCTTCATAATGTCCATTTTCTCCTGCTTGACCGTCTGCATGAAGCCCAAGATCTTGGTGTCGTTGTTGAGACTCTTGAGCCGCTCGAGCTCGAACAACTCGGTCAGCCGCTGCTTCTCATCCCAGGACTCCTGCTTGGCGCGCTCCAGATTCGCGATCGTCTCTTCCATCTGCTGCATCATCGCGTCGCTATGCCCACCACCACCACTGGAGGAGGAGGACGAGGAGGTGGGTCGTCCGTTGGCGGCCGACGTGGGCCGCACCATCTGCCGCAGCCGCTCGATCTCTTCGCGCAGCTCTCGGATCGTGCGCTCGTTGATATCTTCGTTCTTGCGGGTTGCGTTCTTGATCGCCTTGGCGCGGTTCGCGTACTGGAGCGTGCCCAGCGATTCGTCAAAATTGTCGTCCGCCGGCGAGATTGCCGCGACCATGACCGTGAGCGAGTTGCCGCCTAGTGACTCCTGCAGCAGCCGCGTGAGCTTCGAGTCGCGATACGGCACGTGGCCCGCTTTCTTCTTCTGCGGGTCGCCCAGCATGGTAATCACATTCCCCAGCGCACTGAGCGACTTGTTGATCGCAGCGCCTTCTTTGAGCCGGTCGCCCGTCGCGCCAGTCTTGGACGCGCGCTCCGAACCGGCGAGATCCACGAGGTTGATCTTGGCGTTCATGCTGGTCTCCTTCTGGTTGCCGTTTTCGAGCTGCTGCGTCTGCTTGGACGCGATCTTGATGGTGAAGCACGAGTGCGAGCGCGAGCTGCGCTCGTTCATCTGGGTCGCCGCCACCTGCCGCACCTTGTTGCCCTGCGCTAGCAAGCGCACGACATCGCCCGGCTCCTTGACCACGAGCTCGGCCAGTTGCTCCACGTAGATGCCCATGTCCGGGTGCTCGCGGATCTTGAGCACTTTGTCCGACGGGTTGAGCAGATCTTTGATGACTTCGTTGTAAATTTCCAGAAACGACACGGTGACCAGGAACTTCTGCGTGGCGGCGCCCTCCTCGTTGGCGGTGAGCTGGGCGATTCGCTCGAAGAGATCGTGGTTCATGCGCGGAATGATGCCATAGTCGTCGCCGCTGCCCATCATCGTGTGGGTCTTGCCGGAGCCGGTCTGGCCGTACGCGAAGATCGTGCCGTTGTAGCCCTGCAGCGCCTGGTCCACGATGGGCTTGGCGATCGCGTCGTACACTTGTGGCTGCGTCGAGTCGGAAAAGTACGCATAGTCGAACGTGAATGACTTGGACACCGCGCTCTCGTCTTTCGACGACGCTCGCGGCGACTCGACAGAGCTGCTTTCGTCGATGGCGGGGTTGCGGATCACGACGGTTTTGCCCTCGAGCACTTGGACGACACACTTGGCGTTGAGCTGCGACTCGCGCGCGTTCATCGGGCGGCAGCGCACGGCCACTTTGACGTTCACGTCGGTCGACATCGTGGCCAGTTGTGGCGGCGTATGCCGACTGCTGGTGGGAGGGAACCCACGAGCGCTGAAGCGTCGCGAACCCTGGCTAAGTTGAAATAGATACCCAGAAAGGCACGGCAGGTTTACCCATCAAATGGTGGCACAACCAACGGAATGAAAAACACCTTGGTCCTTAAGATTATATAGGTAGGGAGAGAAGAAGTGACCACAATACCTCCTTGTGCTGGAATCAGTCGCTGCGCGGGATGACCTTGGATCGACCCTCGGTGGACGGCTCCACGGGCGTCTCGTTGGTCTTGTCCTTGCGGTTAAAAATGACGCCGCGGAACGGCAGCAGCGGCAAAATCTTGTTTTCAAACTGCCACCGCACACGGTCTACGACGCTCTCGACCGAGTCGAGCGCCGGACGCACGTCCAGATACACGGACAGCGGCTTGCCCGGCTGCGGCTGGCCCGAGTAAAAGTCGATCACGTACCGCACTTCCGTGCCGTCCTCGCGCTCGACGATCCAGTCGTGGCGGTCAAATGGCAGCACCGACCTAGCGTCGAAACCAAACTGTTAATATGTGTAAAATTCTCGAGCCAAAACCATAATTTCTCCACTCTTTTTGCACACACCATCCCAACAAATTGAGCATCCGCGCCTTGGGGCTATAGTCGGACGGCCGCCCGATAAAGCGCTTGAGCTTGGGCGGCGTCTGCGCGTACTTGGTCTCCCACTCGAGCACCTCGCGCCAGCTCTGCTCGTTGACGCTGTTGTGGATCGCCACAATGGTCTTCATCTGCGCGGCCTCGGGGTCCCAACCTTTGCGCTTCATGGCCTTAAAGTACATGTCCTCGGACGGGTACTCCCAGTGCGTTTGTGCGCCAATTTGATGCGCGGGCGTGAAGTCGCTCTTGGGGATACTGGACACCTCGCGGTCCTGCGAGAGCGGCTTCCTGGCGGCGCCAGTGACCTCCCACTCGCCGCCTGCGGCGGCGTGGCGCGCGATGCTCATCATCTGCGAGCCAAAGCCGCAGCTCTCGCCAGCAGCCTCGCCTTCCGAAGAGGAAGAAGACGAGGAGGAGGAGGAAGAAGGCGTGCGGTGCGGGCAGCCAGCTGCAGCTGCCGCAGCGGCGTTCACGTCGGCCGTCATGTTGGTGATTGATTGCCAAACCAACTCCAATTCCTGTGGTCTAGAAAGCAGTGCGTGGGCCAGGAGCTACAAAACGCTATGATTGGTGGAAAAGTGCGATATTAAACCAATCAAATTTGCGGAGCTGAATGACTCGGTTATCTAATGCAGTGAACACAGTCTTGTTTCACACAGGACGGCGAACTAATGCACTGTAATAGGAGTCATTGTGGCACACGTCACAGATTGGCTGCAATCCCATAAAGCGCATGAATATGTTCGAATTGAATGAGGGTTTCCTGGAGCGGATACTGGGCTAGACCGACGTGGAGGTCGCACCATATGTGGGCGGCGCGCGCGGCTGCTGCACGACCGGCATGCCGCCAACTGACGTGAGCTCCTCTTCGGCTCTGTTTGGTTTACTGGCTCCATACCACAGCGACGCGCGGAGGTAGACGACCGAGCACCATCACCAGCACGCAGAGACGTACACAGCAGACGAGGCAAAGCGGGAGAGGCATCAAAACAACAACAACTACACCGTCAGTCCCCCGACCCCAAGCACGCTCCACCACCAGAGACAACGGCCACACCTGTCGACGAGAAACATAGACAGGATTGAGATGATCAGCATCGCCGCGACGATGCCCGCGGCCTCCCCGGCGCACGCGCGTACGCTCAGGTCGGCCGCGAGCACCTTGGCCGGCAGGGCAACGTGCTTGGCCGAGACCGAGATGAAGTACCAGACCGCCACGAGTCCAAAGATCGGATCTTGCGCGTACAATATCGCGAGCAATGCGAACACCGCGACGATCGAGAGGTGCGTGACGTAGGTGGAGATCATAAGGAAACCCTGGTGCGACTCCTGCAGCGCGATCGCCAAGTGCACAAACGCCGTGCAGGTGACCCACGCAAAGTACATCGCGATGGGCAGCTCGTTGCACAGGTAGAGCTTCCAGTCAAACGATCCGCGGCCGCTGCGGTCGTTCATTGCGTACACGTAGAGCACCAGCAGCACGAGCCAGAGCAAAAAAATCATCACGGTCGCACCCACGACATAGTGCTTGACGTAGAGCAGCAGCCACGCCACGTTGAACACGCACGTGAGCGCAAAGCACGCGCGCAGCTGCATGGGCTGGTTGGCGTCGGCGAAAAACGAGTTCTGCGGGTAGAGCAGATCCGTGAGCACGAGCAACACTTCGAGCGCGTAGATCGGGATCCAGATGGCGAACGCGAACGACGCCGGCGAGATCAGCGTCTCGTAGTTGCGCGCGAGCGCCACGAAGCACTTCGCGTACGCGATGTTCACGCCCGCTTGCACGACCAGCAGCGCCGCGTTGAGAAACGAGAGCCAGCTGCCCGTGTTCATCGTGTCGTTGGAATCGTGTCGTTTGTGTTTTCTGTCTGTGTGCCTGGGAAGCGAAATCACGGAGTACGTTGTTCGGTGTAGTTGAGTCCAACGTCGAAGTGGCGGTTGGAGAAAGGATCTAAGGAACAAGCTGTGTGAGGGACGAGAACGGGAAGGTGGACTGAGACAAGGCAAGACCATTGAAGTTTCGATCGACATCTAGACAAAATAGGACCCACTTCAACCGTCTCACACGTGGGATGTTGCTGTTGCGCCGTAACTACCTCCTGGCTGATAGGAACCTATCGGCTTGGCCATCTCAACGTTCATCGCTTGCTTGGTGAGCCTATATTCCACAGAACAGGTCACCACGAGACCAACACAACTCACTAGTCAACCAGATCAACGAGCACTCACTGGCGGCAAGCAGCCATCTTCTGAACATTGGCAATGACGATCATCATAACAAGCACTGAAGCTCCGAGCGCGGCACAAGCACGGAGCAGCTCGGCCGTGTGCTGAAGCGTCAAGTCTTCAGAGACATCCTCTCTCTTGGCGAGGCCGACAAGAGACCAGGTCACCACCCAGCCGATAACATCATCGTTCCCGTACACGACGCCACAGAGAGCCAGCGCGACCACCAGTCCCAGCAAGAGCGCGTACGTGTCAAACGACAAGTAGGCACCGCTCAGATCTTGCAGAGCGGCCGTGATGCACAGCAGCGTCGCCGCGCACACCCACGAAAAATACAGCTTTATCGCAAGCGCGCTGGCAAAGTAGCGACGCCAGCTCGACGACGTGTTGTCGCTCACGAGGAACAGGTAGATTGGTGCAAGCGCCGCCGTGAGCAGCACGAGGTCGAGCGCGCCGGCCGGGAGCCACTGTAGCCAGTTGTTGAGGGCGATCCACGCCATGTTTAATACACATGAGGCCATGAAGCACAGACGCAGCGCCGTCGGCTGTGGTGCGGCCTCGTAGATGGACAGCTGGCGCTGGAAGCAGTCGGTGAACAGGTGCGCGGCGGTGAACACGTAGACCACGAGCCAGATCTAGAACGCGGATGGCGCCGGCGCGATGGGTATATCGGGCGTCGCATTGGGCGCGGACGCCGGCGAGAACGCGTCCTGCTTGGCGTTGCACACAAGCTGCAGCGCGAAGAGCGCGGCGTTCGCGTACGGCAGCGCGGCTGGTGAGAGCTTGAAGCCCATGGTGTTCGGTCGGTCGGGAGTCCAGGAGCTCTTGGGGAATGCAAGATCAGATCCGAAGAACTGGGGGAAAAAATCGAATGTGACTTGCGAGTATTGGCATGTGCCCCATTTGCCACCGACTGGAAGAAAGTGAAGCCATCGTGAGTGAGCGTATCTTGGACCCAGATTCTGAATCTGAGTCGGGAATGATATCTGGGCCTTGCTCCAAGTTTGAGTACGTGAAAACCCGACCCGTGGTTGTCGAAAACCCAACCCACTCATACACAACCCGCTCAGAGTGTTGGTCGTAAGGGTTGAACTTTTCTGGTGAAAAAAAGTTCAACCACCGCGGCCACCACGGCATGAAAGAAAACTCCACGCCGCGAAGACCAACCAAGAAAGAGCAACTAGCATACAGGCGCCACCCATGCCCACGCCCACGCCCGCGCGAGCGTCACGCGATGTGTCCGAGTCAGCGGCAGCAGCGGACGCGCCTGGCGGGCAGAATCGCCCGCGCTCCAAGCGCCATGCTGAGTCGCCTTCAAGCCTGCGCACGACCAAGTCCCAGCGGCAGAGCGACCGCGATTTCTGCACCGGTGTGTTGCGGCCAGCTGTAGCCGTACCACCGGGCAGCGCTTTGACATCAACATCACCTGCATCGGTCGCATCTCCGATGGTGGTGACGCCGCCGATGGTCGCGGCGTCACCAGAGTCACAGGCGCCCCAGAATGATCAGAGCGCCGCGTCGCCGTTTCGGTACCAACTCCGCTCTGGGGCCCGACTGCTCACTCCGGGCCCGCCACCTCCGTCACCACCGCAAGAGATCGTAATGTTCACCCGTCGCTTCAACACCATGGCTGAAGTGGAGGTATTGGTCAACCCGGGCGTGCTCAGTTCACCTTCGTCACCAGTGTGAGGTTGAGGAGCTCACTCTACAACACGAAGAACATGGCGACAAACAAAAAAAGGATGGAGGACAAGAAACACGTGCAATCAGCGCCCTATATCGCAACTCGGCAATGGCGAAGGTTGCTGCGTTTGGCGACGCGCAGGTTGTCGAGTCTGTGAAGGCCAGGTTGGTCGCGTCCAAGCAAGCCTACCAGGCGGCATACGACGCTAAATGGGAACGTCTATGCCGCACCAACTGTATCTTGGACTCGATCGGGAAGATTTACAGCTGGAAGGCGTCGCATGCAGCAAGCGGACTGCGCTTTGAAGCACTGGTAACGCAGAGCAACAACCGCTGGGACGTCAATTTCACGCTCTTCCGAGACGGAACAAAGCCGGTCCCCGGCGGGGAGAAGCCTCGCCGAACGATTGGGAGGACGCAAACTCGCGGTGGTGGTGACGTTGCGGATGGTCTCGATGACGCGAATGGGGCGAGTGGTGATCAAGAGTCCAGCAAGATTATAGACCTCACCACTAGCAGTGACGAAGAAGGAGATGGTGGCCACGGCATCGAAGAAGACCTCACCAAAGAGAACGGCGAAGACGGGAATGTCGATGATAGCTTCAGCTTCGACAGTGATGAGGAGCTCACCACTGGCAGTGGTGGAGACGGACATGGTGACGATGACTCAAACTTTGACAGCCACCAAAACATCGACGTCGACGCTGCCAGTGACAGCAACGAAGGTTTTAAGCCAATCCTCGGTCAAGGCGACGAAACCACTGATCTCGTCGACGATGGCTTCGACACCCGCAGCGATGATGACACTGGAGAGCCGGGGTCCACAGTTGCTACCGACGAAGCACCGAGGTCACAGCGCCGGCGACGGAACACGCGCACGATCTCGCTCAGAAGCGACTTCAGATCACGATGCTCCAGAATAGTCTTCACGATGCGTGGGCGATTATCCGCCAGCGCGATGCGCACATCGCGGAACTGCAGACTGGATCCAGACGCGAGGCTGTGCAAGTCGACAGGCGTACGTGTCACGAGAGCGACGGTGCGCGCCGCGCAGGCCACGTCGGAGCCAACTCCACATGCGACTGAGCAGGGTCGACCGGAGGTGCCGCGCATCGTCCAGGAGGAGTTGGCGTCGACTCGACGCTACATCGAGAAGATTCAACGCGTCGCCTCCACCCTCCGAGCTCAGCTCGAAAGCACCTTCTCTTCGGCAGTGAGCCCTTAGCGGGGCCGAGACTCGTGCATGTGTTGCAGCGCAGTCTCTCCAGCTGTTGGATCCAAGAAGATCAATGGTGATCTCAAACCACGAGATCGATCGCGCCCGAAGTTTTGGCGCGAGCTTGCGCAACACAAAAAAATTGACAAGCAAAATAAAGACCAACAATCGAATTGACAAGCATTTCTGTGTGTCCTGTATGCCACCGACCGGGACGGGGAAGTGAAGCCATCATCCGTGTGTAGACGACCTCCGCGCTTGTTGAAGTTGTGTGCTAGACAATCTGCATTGGACTCCAGATGGTGGCAGGATCGATGAATCCCATCGAACGATAGACCAGTCAACTGCTGCCACCATCTCACAAGCATACAGGCAGATAGTTCACCAATTGGATACCCGACAACGAGCAGCTCTTCACCCGACCAGCTAATTTAGCTCAATTGCGAATTCGCGTCCGCTGACGCAGCTCACCGCCTCTACTTCGCCTCTCTGCCGCCGCCATGGAGGTTCCGATTCCGTTCGGTCTGACGCTCCCGCAGCTCAACGCGGCGCTCTTCGCGCTGCAGCTGCTGGTGAACTTCAACCAAAACGCGTTCACGCCGACCGACGCGGACCGCCAATTGTGGACGTGGACCACGCTCATCCAGCCGCAAGGGATCGCGTTCCTAATCTGGCTCGTGATCTACGTCTGCACCACGGCCATGGTCGTCGTCGATGTCTTCGCGCCGCAGCTGTCGCTGTTTACGGATGCGCCGACGACGATGCGCGCGTACTTTACGGCGTCGTGTCTGGTCAACATGGCCTGGATCGTGCTCTTCAACTGGCTGCGCTGGGTGCACGTCGCCGCGATCGACCTCGCCGCCATGTGGTTCACGCTGCTGCCCATTTATTTGTACAGCACCGAGACGACCGCGACCACGGGCGTGTCGTGGCTCCAGTTTGCGTGCAGCCATCTCGCTGTGCGGCTCTACTTTTCCTGGGTCAGCGCTGCGGTCATGCTCAACGTTTCTATCTCGTGGCAAACGCTCCATGGAGGGTTTCTGTCGTTCGGACCGTACGCCGGTATCCTCGCGCTGCTTCTCACGATCGTAATCTCAGGCATTGTCTTCCGCCACGATAACGTCATTGGCGGCATCGCGCTCTGGGCGCTCTATTGGCTCACGAAGCGCACCGGCACGTTCGAACCGACCGCTCAAGCGACCTTGGAAAAAGTTCAAGCTGCTGCGTTGGTGGGTTTGGTACTTGTAGCGATGGTGATGCTTGCAGCCGGCGTGCATCGCCACTTTTCTCCCCAGTGAGTTTGTGATTGGTCAGCGACCAAGCCTTTGTACAGCATGAGCAGCTGACATGTTTCTGGTTGTGTATTACTCTCTACAGGTGGACGCCGCTAACTATCGCCGATATCTCCAAGCCTTTACTGATCAAATAGAGATCCACACAACCGTATTGCTCATGCAAACAAACTGACATCAAATTTTGCAATGTACTTCATTCGATGTCTGGGTATATCATGGTTTTACAAATTGCGACCGAAATGGCGGCGCTGCAGACCGTTTTCATCGGATACAACGCACCACTGACATGCACTATGGTTTCCAATTCCGCCCCAAAAGTTGAGCCGCAGACTGAAGCTTCGTAGCTGCCGAATCACCAGCAACGGATGTTCAAAACTGTTCACTCGATTTTATCCATAAATTTGAGCTCCAAATTTAGGGCCTGATCAAGCAAGAGACTGGTCGTCTTTACACATTTCGTCCACTTCCACGTCGGCTGAGCTTCCGACTTTCGCCGGCGTCGATGGAGCCGTAGCTACGGTGTCGCTCGAGCCCGGCGTCTGTCTTCAAAGACGCAGATGAAAGCCACGCACGTGAGAGTCTGTCACAAAAAATAGAAACAAATATCAAACTCACTGCGGAACGGCTTGATGGTCCTGGCGCTGCGTATTCGGAAGCGATACGTACCTGCGCTTGACGATGGCTTGCTCGGCGATGGAGACGAGTATCACCACAGCGATCACGCCTGCAGCAAGCGTCGCAGCAGCTTGGATTCGAAGCTCCTTCTCGCGATGCTCGCCCGCTGGGAACAACTTGACGTCTTTCTGAGTAATGCCGATACAGGTCCAAACGCCAACGAACCCAATCACTGGGTCCTTGCCATAGACGACGCCGACCACGGCGCACACTACCAGCACGCCCAGCAACACCAAGTACGCAGCGAGCGACAGGAAGCCTCCGTGGAGCTCCTGGAAAGTGACGGCCCAGCTCACCACCGTGGCAGCTGTGATCCACGCAAAGTACAACCGAATGCTCAATTCACTGCACAGATATTGGCGCCATCGCAGCGGTCGGACGTCTTGCTCGAGCGTGAGGAAGAGGTAGATGGGCAGCAGCACGAGCCACAGCAGTGTGATATCGACCCCCGCGAGCTTCACGGCGTCAAAGACGTTGAACAGCAGCGCCCAGCCGGCATTCAGTATAAAGCTCAGCGCAAAGCACACGCGCAGCGGCGTGGCGTTGCTAGCGTAGTGGAAGATCGAAAGCCCCGGGAACGCGACGTCGGTGATGACCGTCATGAGCGTGAAGAAGTAGATCACGTTCCAGATGGAGAACGCGTAGCCCGTCGGTGTGACGAGCGTCTCGTACTTGCTCGTAGCGTAGCTGGTGGGGAATGCAAACCACGTGAGCAGGATCTGCAGCGCAAAGAGCGCCGCGTTCGCGTACGGCAGCGTCTCCGCCAGCGCCATGGCTGTGCTGGAGATGACTGATGCTTGGACTGACTTGTGAGGCGAAGTTGAATCGGGACCTCTTCGATAGGTCGTATAGATGTAGCGTACGCGGTACAGTTGAAGAGTGATGGTATCCATCAGGATCTCAGAGGTGGCACACGTCACAGATTGAGGTATAGATCGCTCTGTGGTTCACACGCGAGTCGCGCTGGAGCAGCTTGTCACGCCTTGAGGCCCTGGATTACGAAAGCCGGTAGCTCTTAGCGACAACGTAATGCATCTGTGAGCCTTGTGGAACCCATGTGCAAGCCGAACGGTGAAAGTAAATGAAGGAGACGGAAGCGAGAGAGAAAAAAACTGCTGCTTTCTTCACTTTCCACGTCGCGTGCACTGACGCTTCAAGATGTGCTTGCTGCCATTACCTATCATACATGCTGCTGCGTTGTCAACGCGTATTCGCTTGAATTCTCACAGAGCAACATCCTGCGCGATATGCATTGTCAACTCCGCGTGTCTTATTGCTTCCTGCAGGCCTTCCGTCGTCAAAGTCTCCGACTCGGAGACGCTAGACCGTCGCTGTGCCGTAGTCGACGCTCAGCGTTTTCTCCGTGAGCAGCGGTAGGGTGCGTTCGACATGCATCGTTTCTTGTATCGGTCTGTGAATGAGACACACAAAAACAGGTTAGATGGTCTTTAGCCTTACTGAAGATGTCCAGCAAAACGTACGCGTAACGCTCATAGAGTTTGCGGCCGATTGCGATCATAATGAACGCCGAAATGATCGCAGCGCTCTGCGTCGCAGCTGCTCGTACCCCGAGACTAACCTCCGTCGTCGCTTCGTCCAGCCCTTTCACGTCCTTGCCTGCGACCGCCACCAGAGCCCACACACCCACGACACCAAACGTGAGATCGCCGCCGTAGATCACAACCGAGATCGTAGCCACCGCGAGGAGCGAGACCAGCACAATGTACGGAGCCACAGAAAGATACTCCACCCCGAGCAGATCCTGCGCGGTCACAGCGAAGCTGATGAGCGTGGCAGCGCTCGACCACGCAAAGTACATGGTCAAGCCCAGCTCGCTCGCAAGAAAGCGACCAAAGCTGAAGCCATAGTCGCGGCGAGTGCGCAAGATCAGTAGGAAGATCGCACAGAGCGCGAGCCACTGCACCGCGAGCACGAGAGTTGCGAAATTGACATAGTCGCTGGGGAACGCCACGGTCCAGAACATGTTGGCGACGCACGCGAGCGTAAACAGCAGCCGCACGGGGTCGTCGAGGTACGAGAACACCGAGAGCACAGGGCAGAAGCAGTCCACGATGACGCCGAGCGTGAGCAGCGCGTAGATGGCGCGCCAAATCGCGAACGCGTACCCGGCGGGCGTGATGAGCGTCTCGTGGCGACGCGACGACGGCGCAATGCCGCGGCTGTAGTTGGTGTTGAGCAGGCGCTGCGCCAGGTACGTGGCGGCGTTGACCCACCGCAGCCAACGCAGGTTCAGGGCCAGCTTCTCGTGGCGTGGTGAGCTGTAGCTGCTCATGGATGGCTGTGTGTTGCTTGTTGGTGTTGTTGGATGCCCAACGCCAACTGTTGGTGCTGGGGTTTTTTTCGGGTGATTTTCTGTTGGTGTTTCCTGAGGAAGAAGATGCAAGGTGAAGGATATCGCATCATAAAATGGTGTATGAACATTCACATTTCGACAAAGCAAGGTGAAGTGTTGTTTCAAAATTGCAAAACACGGTCTTCCACTCTCCGCTTCAACTACAGATCGACCACGCTCGCTACATTCAGTTGCTGCCATAGTTGACGTGGTTGGCCTTGCCGTTGAGCACTGGCGCCGCGCGTTCGAGTGGCTCGTACGTGTCTCTAGATATACCCAGAAAGCGTCAGATGTAGATTCTTCTGTCTACAATGTGAGAAAGTCCATCCAACGTACGTATAGCGCGCAATGAGGCGGACAACGACCGTGATGAAAATGAACGCGGCGACCATCGCGGCGTTCTGCGCGGCGCAGACGCGGATGCTCGCGTGCATGCGGTCCACGGCCGCGCTGCTCCACGAGACGTTTTTCACCGACAACGCGACCAGCGTCCAGATAGCCACGGCGCCAAACGCGAGGTCTTCTTTGAACACCACAGCCGAGATCGTCGCAACGCCCAGCACACTCAGCAGCACCACGTAGACACTCAGCGAGAGGTACCCTTGGAAGAACTGCTGCAGCGAGACGGCAAAGCTGATCAGCGTGGCACCGCAGGTCCACGCAAAGTAGATGGTGAGCCCGAGCTCGCTGCAGATGTAGCGGCCCCAGGAGAACGCAAGCTGCTTGCACTCGATCTGGATGTAGAGGTAGAGCGTGAACAGCGTGGCCCAGAGCATGGAGATCACGAGCGTTGATGGGTGGATGTACTCGTTGGTGAACAGGCCGATCCACGTCATGTTGGCGACGCACGAGACCGAGAACAGCAGACGAAGCACATTGGGCTGCGGCGCCGAGGCGAATACCGAGAGCGAAGGGAAGAAGATGTCGCTCACCACCACCAGCGACAGCAGCGTGTAGATGAGCCCCCAGATCGAAAATGCGTAGCCGGCGGGCGTGATGAGCGTGTCGTGCTTGCGCGACATGGGGCCGATGTTGCGCGACATGGACGCGTTCACGTAGATCTGCAGCGCGTACAGCGCCGCGTTCACGAGCGGCAGCACCGCGACCGCCATGCTTGCTCTCTCTCTCTCTCTCTCTCTCTCGGTCGCTCCCTGTGCTTGTACTACAAACAGGAGGGATTTCTCTGTTGGAGGGGTGGAGCGTCGGGCAATCGTTCTTCTTCGCCATTCGGACAAGTCGCTATTCCAAAACAGGGCTGTTCTATTCCCAACATTTGATTTCAGGGTGCATGTCCAGAACCACCTGTTTATCAGCATGACCACACGGCTGGGCCTGTGTTAACAGATACGAGCAGACGAGCATGTCGAGCAGGATTGCGAGACACAGTGATGTTTTCTGCCCACAAGTGCCAGCGCCGGGCCAGCTCTGAATTGAAGTTGATGCCATGAGCTGCAGCCCAATTGCGCAAACACGTCGCCTTTGGCTTGCACTGCGAAGTTGCACCGAGCGATGGCCGGCTGGTGTGGAGCCTTTTGCTCGCCTCGTGCTGCCTCTTCACCATGGACGGATACAGTTGGTCAGCGTTTGCTTTGTGTATGTGTGTGTGGTGACCCTGTGTCTTCACAGGCTCTGGGATCAATCACTTACGGATCTTGGAGATCTGGGTGCATTTCTTCATGTAGACGAGAGCTGCGGTCTGTCTTCTGTTATTGGGTCCAGTACGCTGTGCTCGAACGAAGAGCGGAGCAACCCTACACTTGCTCGACCTCATGCTTGCCAGCTCTGTTCTACAGCATGCTGTACTGTACGACTTACTCGACGCACAGTGGAGATTCTCCAGCGTGAGAAGAAATGTTTCCAGGCATATTACACTGTTCAGACTGACAGTACTGGGCTGTATTTCTCACTTAAGTGTGCATCTTCAGTGAAGCCGAAGTGAAAAAGAGTGCGCTTCCCGCAGTATCCATCGTGTTGATGGACCATTAGTTGGCGTCCACGCCATCATCTTCTGCGTTGGTGGGCTGTCAGCCTCACAGTAAGCGACAGTCAGCCTGACTGCCCCAGCCAGCGATTGAGTCAATCATTGACAGGTGCGCGCTGGATTTTTGCTCAACCGACTACACCTCGACGTTATCACTCACCGCCAGCAAAACCCCAAGCAGCGATAGCATTGGTTACCTGCGCGAAGAGTTGGAGTTCTCGCTCAACTTTCAACTGTTGGCCACGACAAAGGAAGTAGGGGACGCCTGAGTCATGGATGAGGAAGGTGGTGGTACTGCCATCCACTTTCTCACGGAAAAGACCTTCGCGTTGTCTCGTAAACGAACAATTGACCACCGAGGCTGGAGACCCACCCAGTGTGTCCCACAAGGATCTGCTTCTTTGTATGGTGGTCTTTGTCGAACGTGCAGTTGTTCTCCAGTTAAAAACGAAGACTCCCAGGGGATGAGTGAGCCGACTTCTCCTCCTTTCTCTACGGCAGAGTCTGCCGGGGCATCCTCTCGCAAGGAAAGCTAGAGGAGCATGTTCGAGCAAATTCAGGGACAAATTGTGCATCGCAATGCGGCACATTCAGGGTGAATGTGGGGAGTAAAATCTTTCTGTACCCTCCAAGGAGCAGGTGTTGGGCAAACTAAAAAAAATTTAAAAACAAAAGAGAGAGAAAAGCGTCCCGGATTCTGTCGAGGTCGAGGAGCGCATCCCGACATGGGAGTCGATGACAGGCAGATGCGCGCATTTGATTGGTTGGTTCCCCATCTCCATGCCTCAAAGATCGACCAATCCCACAGTCCGTCTTCCATTCTTCATCCACAGCTTCTGCTTTTGTCGGCGCATGCATTCATCTTGGCTTTGGCAGAAGCGCGACTGTCCGCTCACCACAATCATCGCCATCGTGAACAGTTCGAGTCCAAAGCCAGAGCTACAGTACATGTGGAAATCCACATGGTAGATGGGGATGAGAGTCTCATCCCGTCATTGAGACCAGCTCGGCGACAAGAGGAGAGCGATCCACGGGGAGATCTTTCGAACGAGCGTTGGCGGCCAAACCTGGCTGGCTGGCTCTGTCACTGCGCCTTGTCGCAAACTGCGCTAGCCTCATGGCCGGTGAGTGGCGTGTTGTCGAATCAATCAGCGCGACACAGCTTCAAAGGATACCCTCGACGTATCCTGGCGCGTCGCGTTCTTTCAGTCCAGAGTACTGTACGTACGAGAAAACTCATCTGGCGCGGACATGACGTCGAGTACTGTGTGCTTGCTCAACAACAACAAAAATAGAAAGTTAAAGGCAAACATGAAGTCTGCTGGCCCGTCATGATTGACGAGCAAGGTTGTCGGCTTTGGTGATGATAATGACAAGCGACGGCCCGAGTGATAGGCATGACGAAACAACACAAGCATTGATGATACTTCGACATGAGGGGATATATCAATCCATTGATGGGCCACTTAAATAACTTGGTACACTGCATAAACTAACTACTAATAACAAAACACCCGACTCGCCCGGCTCTTCAAACAACGCTGTACTGCGGCACGGCGTGGTGGCTGCGGTGCTGGAACGCGGGGCGCGCGTACGCAGGCACAAACTGGCTCACGTCGAAAGTCATGAGGTTGTAGAAGATTGCCAGCTCTTCTCCAGCGAGCGCCTGGGGCGCCTCCATGAGGTTCGTGGGGTGCGGCGCAAAGACGTCGTAGCTCGGCTGCTGGTAGTGGTGCGCATCATCAATCGAGCGTGGCGAGGTCTCGTAGTTCTTGCCCGAGGACGAGACCGAGCAGGTCTCGTCGTCGTCCGAGTGGTGCGCCGACTCGTACGGCGAGTAGCGCATGAGGCGCTTCTTGCGGTCGAGCTTCTTCTGGTTCTGGTTGGCCTTCTCACGGTGGAACTCGCACAGCTTGTGGAGCTTGCCGTTGCGCTTGACCGCCTGAAGGTGCTGGCACTTACCCGTGCGGTAGCCACAGCGCTGTGGCACGACACCCTCGGGCAGCGGGATGCGCTCGTGTTCCTGGCTCGACAGAGCTGGCGACGACGGCGCGCTCGAGTGGGCAGGCGACGCTGGCGTCTCAATGCGCAGGCTGGCGTCGTTGTAAAAGAGCTCGTCGAGCTCGCGGTCCGAAAGCACTAGTTCCTGGGTCTGCATGGTTGCTGTGGTGGTGGTGGTGGTGAGATGGGTGGTAAGGTGGACGGGACTGTGGTGCTGCGGAGCAAATTCTCAAGTGACTCGGAGCGGGAGAGCCGCGCGCACCGCCGCCAGGAGAAAGAAAAAGGAAAAACAAGAAGAGCCCTGGTTCCGCGAGAGGCAGGAGCCAAGACTCACCCATCTCGCTGCCCATGCACGGCTCCCACTGTCGTGCACACTCAGCCACTTCCGCGCCTGCGCCTGCATCTCGTCTCCACACCGCTGCCTTTCTCAACCAAAGCCCCAGGCATAACGCCACCAGACGAGCCACTTCGCTTTACGAGGAGCCAAACCCGTGATGGAACATGGACAGATGGTGAGAGAAGATTGAACCACTGTGCGGCTGTGAGAGTTGGACCGCATTAGCCAATGACAGATCTCTCATGGCCAGAACCGGGGCGCCGTGGGACGAAACGCTCACACAAAGCAAATCTGCCACCAGCTGCATTCAGCGATCGCAGTTGCCGCGACCAAATTGTGGTCCACCTGGCTGTGGAGCCAGAAGAATCTGCCGAGTTTTCGAGATTTAGACGCGATTGATTGACGCACACGACACAGAGGGAGATAGGAGTTGGATACAACTGACTATGGCTGCTGTCAACGTGGCTCGAAAAGAACAGTTGTTCTATGAACCTGCTTCCTCAGCTTGAACTCCGCACCATTTTCTTTCTGGCAATCAGAGATGATGGAATTCTATACATTAGGAACGTTAGACCAAGTATGATGAGGCGACCACTCTGTGGAAAAAGAAGCAATGCTCAAGGCTAACTATGCTATCGGAAATAGATAGACCATGCTCCAACTGCATAGAATGGGTTTTTTCTAGAAACACAGAGAATTGAACCATGATGCACACGCGCCCCTCCGCCTCAACTCTCTTAGAAACTCAACAAAAACGGGGGGAGGAGACAAGACGATCCTGTGGATCGGGATCGGTTAGGCTCTTGACAAGACTTTGGTCTATGCAATCAAAATCCACCAATCAAAACGCCGAATCTGGTGTAATCGAGCCTCGTTTTGCCTTTTCGTGTGCAGAAGCCGGATCTGTGGACACACAGGCCTGGCGTTGTGACTTGACAACTCCACAACTTCTGGCCCGTCTGCCTCTCTGACTGCTGGACCATCTGGTCACTTCAGGTGTCCAGCCATGTGGTCAATCAAGACGACCCAAAACAATGCATGTACATCCATAGCGTTCGTTTCCCAGTTTGTTCGATAACTTGTGCACATTTTAGTTTTCGTCCACCCTAACTCGAGACTGTTAGACTAGATTCGTGGCTGTGCATGCACCGTCGGGAAGTCGGGAGACTGCAATTCGGTCATGAAGGTTCCGCGCTAGTTCAAAGGGGTCTGACTAAATCCTTTTAGTCCTGCTTGCGACTACGGAGCTGACCCTTTCTATAAAAATAAAACAACCCAGAGAAATGTTTCTTCGTTTGGAGCCCTGGCTCCGCTGAGGCACGACGCGGCGCATTACAGTGTGTTCACCCAACCGCCTGTCGAGACAGATTGGGTGAACTCACGGAGCTTGATCCCAGCTCGACCAGAGGCAGGCCAGGCCACTTTGGTGATCAGCTGTCTCGGATCGCCAGCCTAACCGTGGCGAGCCTGCGATGAGATGCGATCCAATAGAACGCGACCGTGCCGTACCGTATTGTTCTGCATGCTGTACACGATCTGTATCGGACGCTTTGAGCATGACGCAAAGAGAACGCCATCAAAAATGTGGCCAAGCTGTGCAAATGGACGCTCCAGAATTGAAATGTTTGCAATTATTGGAAAAGCCATCAGAACGCTATGCGGCTTTTTCGATGTGCTGCATGCCACCCACGAGTCAGTATACTTGCGGCGCCCAAGCAGGATCAAGTGTCTCGCCTACTCTCGAGCCAAACGTCCAGTTCTCTCTCTCTCGCAGTACTGCTCGTGTTCGCCATGGTCATGCCATACGAAAACGTCGTACTGTAAGGAAGTGCGGGAAAGCAGCGCGATGTGTGGAGAGATGGTCGAGGCCCTCAACCTTTGCGCGGTGCAGCAGAGAAGCTGACGGTATATATTGGGCAATGACAGCGACGAGTAACTCATCCAGTCGAGTTGGAGGACGTGGCTCAGCTGATGGTCCGACAAGCCATTGCAATGCACAGTACTACACACTACTGCTGTGCTTGCCACGCTGGCGTGGACGGTGAGACCGCACTACATAACAAGGGGTCGAGTTCTTTTCTTTTACATGGTCCTACCATGGCGCAGGCACATATCCACCTCTTGGTGTGCTTGGTGCAGCTGCTGTGGCAAGTTCTGTTCTCAACAGGACTGGTTTAGTGTGCATGATTGTGCAGTGCTATGAGAGTGTGCCTGGATCACTAGACTGGGAAGTTTGGACGTTGAAGATGCGCAGGAATCCTAGAGGAACCGAGGCTGCTGTACAGTACTGCACATTGCGGATCTCCAAGCAGCGAGATCGATCTACAACACACGAAATCGTCGATCACGGCACATGCACCACTTGCTGTGGTTCTAGCTTCAACGACAACAAAGACCAGAACGAAACAGAGTGGCCCATGCTTTGTGGCAAGTTCAATGACTTGTCGATTGACACTTGGAAGCGCTGTGATCCTTGAACGTCGCCAACTGGATCCGTGGCGAAGTGACCTGCTGGTGTCAAAGGAACAAAGGTGCGGCTCCGGTTGCGCGCGATATTCCACGAATCCGATTGGAGCCATGGCGGACCAGATTTTTCAGCACAGACGATCTGGACGCTCAATGATCCGCACCACATCGCATCCTCAGGTGAGCGATTTGCAACACCACAGGGAGCACCCTGTCATCACGCAATGACCCCAGGTGGTGGAGTTGGCTCTGCCTCATGAGGTAATAAAGTGTGAGGCGCTGGGAGCCAGTGGGGACTGGAGTCTAAACCAACACTCGCCCTACTAAATGAGCGCGTTGAACTCGAGGTGACGCCGCGCTCGTCGATCGGTCCTCCGCTCGCGAGGCGGACCCGCCAACAACGAAAGAAGAGTTGAATTAAATAAGCATCGCATGCTACGACAAAATCCGCCTGCGTCCTACTCTCTCCACTCCAAGGGTTGATCGAAAACAGAACCACATTAGGGCAATGGGTCAAGGCAGCTGGAGACACTTTTACTTGGCGTTTGTAAGGGAAAGAGTAAAATGAAATACATCGACAGGAGTGTGATGAGCAAAGCAAGAAAAAAAAAGACAAAAAAAGGCGCGGGCGCCTGTCGAAGAAGAACGAGTCACAAAAAGGAGATGGACAATATGATCTCCGTGACTGTTTCTGCCCACTTGGTCAACCAGACAAACGGGGCGGGTCGAGTCGTCCGGTTGAAATGATGTTGTTACAGGCGCAGCTGCGTGGACATTAGCCATTCTCGATGGAAATTGACGAAAATCAAACAAAACGAAGATCGGCTCTGTCTGCGCGGATCCAACGGGTTTTGTTTTGTGTCTTCACGGTCGAGGTTGTCAACGAGCAAATCCAGCGCCGTTTCCCGAAGAAAACTGCAAACGAGCTGGCCGTAAGTGTGGGTGAATCTAGTATTTATGACACACTCTGTCACGGCTGCTCATCAACGTCCTGTACAGTATGTAAGGTTACTGTTCCCAACTAGCCGCCTAACCTGCAAGAAGAGTCTTTGCATTCCAGATTGGTGCACTTGACACTGGCTTCAAGCTGGCTGTTTAGAAAATGCGCGAAAAGAAGAAGAAAATGTGGGTTAAATGTTTATCCCACGGTGCACTTGAAGCAGTGGCGGGTGGTACAGCACAGTATAACAATGCAGAATTGTCGCTGGTCATGATTCTTTAGTGATTCTACACCATAAGCCTGATCGACGTCGACGCGGCGGGTGTCACCCGCGTTCCGCTCAGCTCGATTGGGAATCTCGAAGCTGGAGTACGGTACAGTGCGGGCGCTTCAACTGTCCGTTCCTCAGCTTGGTGATTCGGACATGTCACCCATGAGCAAACAAACAAGCAAGCCGAGCAAACCTTTAATATTGCATCACAGCCCAGCCTCAACTGGTCTCCCCATCGAGAAGAATACATTTATGTATACAATAGAGCTGGAGAGAAGACGAATTCCTGGGCTATCCACGTGTGGGAATTCACTCGTGCTCGCACACAATCAACGCAGAACGCACCAACGCTTCCTCGTTCAGCGAACTAGACTCTCTGGACGTTGGGTATCACCCACGCATGAATCATGTCCCCAACATTCACCCAATACTTACCCAATGGGCAAATATCGGGGACTTGATTCGATGGGGTCCACCTGTGCCTACAGACAGTGTAGTACGTACATGCCGCATGCGTTTTCTTGTCGATAGAGACCGTACATTACTGTGCACCGTGGTGCTTCTGCCCGCATTTTCCATTCTACACATGGACAGAAGGCCATTTGCGTGGCTTCCCTCAAGTGAGAAGGCGGGCCGCTCGTTTTCCAGAAGCCAACCCAATCACTGTCCTGAACTCACAGTGTTCTGTGCAGTAAATACCGGTACATGTACTGCAAATTTCTTTGCTCGTTTCGGAATCAGAAGCTCAGAACGGAATTGGCATCTGTATCCAGCCTCATAGGGATTCTAAAAAATTTGGAAAAGAAATTTGAGTTCCAGACACCACGATTCATTTCGTGAAAGACTCTGTTTCCTCCACCGACAAACGATTGCTGGATGAGCAAGCAATTGTGAAGAGCTGCCAGGCGTCGTCGTCTACACACCAGGGGCTGTGATGAATCATCACGTGATGATGCCCCACACAGACGATACTGGACATCCTGTATCTTCGTCCATCATCCAGTGTACCACGTATCTTGAAGTGTGGCCGACGCGCGAAGGAAGCAGCCACCCACTATCTCTCAGTCACTGTGTGAGTTCAGGCTCGGGCGGACTCCGCTGTGACAGCCAGCGCTGGGTGCACCTTCAGACTGAAGATTTTCAGTTTTGAAGATACGTGTAACACCAATGCGGTTGCAAACGAGGATCATTCATCCATACTGTACAGCACGCCCACTGATGGCAGCACCAATCTGCTTGTGGCGTCTCGTTTCACAGTTTCGATTGTGGACGCTACAGAGCCAGTGGAGTGAGTGAAGTCAGTGGTACATACTGTATCCTCAGTGCAGTGCGCGTGGTGCAGCAAGAAAACACGGCGCAACTTGGTACTGTTACCAACAAAGATCCAGGAACAGAAGAGGAGATTTCAGCCCCGTACTGTACAGGTACAACCTTCGTCAACGACATCGCGCTAGCCTCGTACCGAACCATGAGCAGCTACTATTAGAGCCTCCGGGTCGGTTTGCCGATGTGATGTGACATCAGTTGAGAGTTCATTCGATGAATATCCACAGGAAGCCGCCGCCGTGGAACAGCTCTTCCGTAGTCACAAGAACGACAAAGGGAATACCCACACCCAGGCTGACCGGGGGCAAGCGTTTGACTTCTCTCTATATATGAGCATTCCATAAATATTATCATGTATGACGCAGGAGATGTGAGGGTCAGAGCGCTGGCGTGGCAACGGCACCCACATCCATCTTCGAGGGGGTGGGTGACCATCACGGGGTTGGCGCCACCAGCATCGGCGTGCACGCGGCCATTCAGGCTCGTTGAGCGGCGCTGCGCGCTGGCACGGCGACCACGCCAAAGACGGCGCCGGCTGTGGCATAGCAGACCACGGTGCTGGGGTTGCACGCAGTCTGGCTCGCGGCCTAGGTCAGCGGCGCGGCGCTTGCGAGATCCAGAGACGCGGCGGCAGCAAGTGCAATCGCGGTCGTGAGCTTCAGATGTGACGGCATGGCGGGCGGGTCCAGTTTGGGTCGGCTTGGCGTTTATGTGAGTGGGTAATGAAGAGAGGCTGGTGCTGGGTCGATCCCGGCCGGGTGCTTTTCGGCAATGAGGGTCTAGAGATGAGAGCTCGCTCCATGTTACGGACAGTTGAGAAATATCCTCCGAGCTTATTGGAGGAAGAACAAAGAGCATGGCCAAGAAACATCTTGAGGATACTCTTTCGGTTCGTGTGTAAGTCTCGCCTAGGTGCGACCGTCGTCGGCTCGCTCGGCGGGCACCACGAGCGCGTTGCCACAGTGCGGACACTTCTCGTCCAGCTCGCCAAACTGCGTGAGATCTTTGCGAAACGGCTTGCGGCACTGCTTGCAGAGCAGCGCGAGCTCGCTCGCGGGCTCGAGCGCGTGATCGCTCAGCTCAAAGTGGCACTCGGAGCAGTCGAACCAGCGGCTGCAGCACGGCGCGCGGAACGCGCACTACCAGCCATCGCAGCACGAGAGGGTGGGTGACACGCGTCAGCTCTTCTCCTTCTGCAAGTAGGTAGGAGAAGGCAACACGTACTTGAACGTTGGTGAGGTGCTTGCACATCCTGGGCATCCCAATTGTGAACTCGACCTGTGAAGAAGCGACGCAGTGGACTGCTGGACGGGTCTAAATTTACAGTGGTGGTGCGCCAACCTTGGGCGGGTCTGCGTTTCCCGGCTGGTTACTTGTTTACGAGCAGCGATGTCGACGGCGCTGACGCCCGAGGATCTCTACGCCAAGGCGCGACACCTGCGCGTCGACCTCGCGCGTGAGCCGTTCCTGCTGCCGCTGATCAAGCAGGCCGTGGTCACGCCACTACCGCCGCAGTGGGTACAAGCGACCGACGGCGACGGCGCCACGACCGTGTTCCGCAACCAACTCACCGGGGAGCTCCACGAGACCCATCCGGCGGATGCGTACTTTCTCAAGCAGATCCACGAACTCAGAGAGTACCATGAGAGGCCGAGCGACAGCAGCGACCAGCACGCAACGGCGGTGCGGTCGCCCTCCTCAGGATGGATGGAGTTTGTGGACCCAGACCATGCGTACTACCACGACTTCGTGTCGAAGGCCACGCAGCGCACACGCCCCAAGGCCCCGCTCGCAGACAGCGCGAGCGTCGCTACCCCGGTGCCGCAGCTGACGGCTGCCACCAGCAAGATTTTCAACCACGCCGCCAGCCTCCACAAGACGCCCTCCATGAAAAAGTACGTACATACCGTTCAAAGGTATACACGTGCGTTCATGCTGCAAAGCTTCTCTAAGTTCTCTCGATCTCTCGCTGGTCAGTCTGGACGCACTCGAGATCCTCTGCTTCACGTCGTGGTGGACCGAGAGCGGTCTTGCTGGCAGCAAGAAAAGCTGTCTGCAGCTGTACTTTTCGATCCCGACGCGCCATTTCCAGCTCGCGCTTGACGCCTCGGACGACGTGTACACGATCTCACACGTCGTGGGGCCCTCGGGTCGCGTCGTCAGCGCGTGGGACCTCCACGTCGGCGCGCGCATCCAGCTGCTCGGGCGCTGGACCACGCTCATGCAGCCGAGTCTGCTAACGCGCCAGTGGCTGGATCTCCACGAGAAGCAGTTCCAGGCGATGAAGCGCGAGCTCGAGAAGGAGCTGCTCAAGTACGAGCCCGCCAGCGGCCACGAACGCAAACCCATGACGGGCCAGATCCAGTGCGTCGACCCGCACCGCTCGGCCCATGGGGTCTCGCTGCGCCAACTGCTCAGCGACGTGGAGACGCTCAAAATTAAACTGGCCAAGTTCCGTCCGGACGTTGCTCGCCGCTTTATCACCCCATTTGAAGCCAATGACTACAGTAACTAAATAGCGAGGCCGTCCCCATTATTCATACAGGCGGAGAAACACAAAATGTAGCCATCTTGGTCGAACATGGGTACACTTATCACCGCCTACCTCTGCACCTGCCCATTCAGGCATCAGACTCGATTTTGTTTTGTTTATCGCACCTAGGCTAACAATAGGAAGCAGGTTAGCTATGTGTCAACTGTCCACGCCGATTCTGTCGCCGCCTCACCATCGACCCGCCGTGTGTATCGCCTTTGTCATTTGCTGAGACCATGACCATCACGACGCGCTCCAGGCGCGTGTCCGTGTTCGGTGCGGCGTCGACGCCGTCGGGCGTTGGCCCAGGCGCGTACGCGCCGGAGAAACTTGGCACAAGCTTCAAGAGCGAGCAGCGGCAGCAGCACTCGGGCTTTGCAGCCTCTGACCAGCGCAACTTGAACGCCAACAAGACCACAACCGCGATCACGCCCGGCCCAGGCGCATACATCACGACGGCGACGGATGGAGGCTCGCCGGTCGTCATGTCCAACGCATTCGCTACCAAAGTATAGAGCTTGCTATCTCCCTCCTGTACTACCCGGACGTGGTATTTGATAGTGGTTTGTTGTACTTAGATCTCCCGCTTTGCGCCTAGCGCGCCAGGCTCCACGATCTATCGCGCATCGTCGATCCAAGACAACCCTGGACCCGGTGCGTACACGGTCGAGCCAACCTCGCCACCACCACAGAGCTTCAACCAGAGCGAAGCCGCCAAGGCCTCTCGCGCCGCGATGGCTTTGCTTGCCAAGCCGTCGGTGCCCACGATCCCGCGGAGAGAGCAAAGCTACGGCTACGTCAAAGACCCGATCCACGGCGACTTGCGTCTTCAGGCGCAGCCGTCCCATATCTACACAGGCGTTGGACAAGACACTGTCGGCCCGGCGGCGTACAGCTCGCATTCTACAACGATCTGGAACGACAAGAAGAACGTAGCGCCGTCCATCAAGTCCACCGCCAAGCGGGACGTGTGGGGGGAGTACGACACGCCGTGGCGCGCAGTGCCAGGCCCTGGCCAGTACGATCCCGTGGGCACCCACCGCATCCGCGGCGGCAAGCGGCACAGCGATCGACCGTCCGCCGTTTTTGCGTCCCGCGTGCCCATCCTCCACGACGTCAAGCGAGCGGACCACTACGACGAAGAGCGCGAGCTGGAGCTGCTCGCAAAGGAGCAGCGAGTGCAGCACAACCAGCGGCCACGCAATGGGAAAAGCAAGGTCGAGGCGTTTGGCTCCACCACGCAACGCACGGACATCGCCTCGCAGCTCGACGCGCCCTTCAGCACACCCACATCCAAAGCGACACCCGGCCCGGGCAAGTACGCCGAGCACGTGGCGTCGAACTTTGCGTCGTTCCAAGGCACCTCGCTGCGCCGGGCGAGCCACAAAGCGCGCGGCGCCGCGTATCGTGACGATCAGCACATTGGGTTCGCCAGCGCCTCGCAGCGCCACTGCCTGGCCAGGGCCAAACCCAGCTCGTCGCCTGGGCCGGGCGCCTACAAGAGCGAGACGCCTCGAACAGTAAGCAAAGACGTCAAGGCCAAGCAGACGGTCGGTCGCTTCGGCGTGTTCGGCTCGACTTCTGAGCGCCAGGTGTGGGAACAACTCAGCAACATGGAGCCCGAGGACGTGACACCCGGCCCAGGCGCCTACGAGCAGCCCGTAGAAAGTACAGCCGGCCACTTCCCCATGCTGGCTAACTCGGCGGCATTCAAGTCGGCGTCTTCTCGCTTCGCCAGGCTCGGTGCGTCGCCGCATGTGCACTGCGTGGGTGACACGACGGCGCCGGCGGTCGGCGAGTACAACCTTCGATTCCCAGGGGCCGACGGGGCCGACAGCGGCGGGGTCTACACGACGACGGGCCATCCGTCGCCGACGTCGCCGCTCCACTCGGCCCGTGCTCCGTTCATGTCCACTGCGGAGAGATCCGTGTTTGACCTTAAAGAGGCCAGGCACGCCCCCGGGCCGGGCCAGTACATGGACCCGAGCCAGGACCAGGAGCCGGCGCAAGAGCTCACTCGGTCGCGCGCCGTGCGGGCGACGCTGGGCAACGAAGAGCGGTTCCGCGTGCGGCCGCGCGTGCCAGCGCGCGTCGGTCCCGGCGCCTACGCGATCCCGGGCACAGTCGGCACCAAGAGCTTCAACGTGACTATGAAGCCCGCCGCGAGCATGCGGTGAAGATTAAGCTGGAGACGATTAAAAAAAAAATTTGGATACTTTTCAATTTCGCCAATTGGCAGTATTATAAAAAAAATTTGCATTAATATTTCGTGGGTGTACTTTAGAATAGGACCACCAAGGCCGATCATTAAAAAAAGAAAATGGTGTGGTGGTGGTTTGAAGCGAGCTCGGGGGAGAGGGGAGTCTACCATGTACCTGACGCTCTGTTCAGGCTTTGCTGCGTCGCGGCGCCGCCATGTTCTTCTTCCATCGCAGAAACGCACGGTACGCAAACTGTAGAAAGTCCTGGATCGTGATCAACCCATCGCCGTTGCCGTCCACCACCTCCAGCAGCAGCTGCAGCTCTTCTTGCGTCGCGTACGCGTCTACCACATCACACACACACACGCACACACACCGTTAGAGTGTTTGCTGTCCGTACCAAAAATGTAAATTAACAAAGCACCAATATGCCTCCACCACTTACCACTGTCTTGCTCGGCGAGCAACACCACAAAGCCGTCTTCCATGAGCACACCCGTGCCGTTCACGTCCAGAAGGTTGAAATACAGCCGCAGTGCGCTCCACTGCGCCGTCGTAAAAATGTCGAGATTGCCGGTCTTTTCCAGCAACGCGGTCGCTGGTTGTTGACTTGGTGTATGTATGACTGATGGGGTGGTGGCCACCTCGGCTGGCCGCACGCCACACGCCTCCAGCGGCGTCGCCGGCGTACCACGGGGTGCAGAGGACGACGTGCCAATACTGATATCGTCGATGCTGCGGCGCTTCTTCGGCTCGATGATGGCAATCGTCGATGGCGATGCTGACTCACTCTGGAACTGGAGCCCCAGGTATTTTTCACAAAACCGCAGGAAGCCTGGACAGAGGCGCAGGCCGCTGCCCGTGCTCGCGCGCCGCGGCGGCTTGGGCGTGCGCACGTGGACTGTATGATGGTGCGATGGCGGTGCCACCCGCGCCTGCGCCACTACATGCGTCTCGCCTTGAGTGCTGGTATGGTCCAGCGAGCGCCGGTCCTCCACACGAGGCTGGGCAGCATCTACGACCACTGCAAGAGGAGCGAGCCCCGCCAGTTCGCTGCCGAGCGACGACTTGTCCTGAAGCACATTCGACGCCGACGACGGCACCGGAATGGCCATCCGCGCGGCCACGTCCAGCGTCGCCTGCAGCTGGCGGCAGACCACGAGCAACTCATAGAAATCCAACGGTAGAAACGGCAGCTGCTCGTTTAGGAACGCCTTGACCGCGTCGTCCTCACTGGGCCCGACAAACTCGACCTCGCGGTGCTCGCTGCGCGCGTGCTGGCGGTACTCGAGCAGCTTCGAGCCATCGGAGCGGCGCGCATGCGGGATCAGCAGTGTCGCGCCCACGTTGTGGTTGGTATTGCAGTACTCGGGCGCGGAAAACACTGTAATCACGGGCGGGAGCTGTAGGACTGGATCATCGACACCATCTTCCCTGGAGCTGGGCGGGAGCGTGGACGTGGACGTGAAATGCTCGCGGAAGCCGTGCTCTTCGAGCTCGTGCGCGCGGATGATCGCGAGCAGCTGGTTCCGCGCGAGGAACTCGCGGCACACGCGCTCGTTGAACGTGTACGAGCAGCCGCGCACGCTGTTGGGCGCGAACGGCTCGAGCTGCGGGTCGCTCGCGTCCTTCGCTGGGTCGGCCCAGAGCAAGTCGCAGAGCGCGCCGCTCGGGTCGGGCTCCATGAACCGGTTCACCTTGTCGTTGATCTCCTCGACGCGCTGGATGCTGGGCGACAGCCCGCCGTGGACCGCGAGAAACGTACCGTACGCCGTGGCCACGGTCGCGGCCAGCGGCATGCTCTCAAAGCACTTGATCGTGCGGTTGTAGACCGCGAGCCCGTACTTTCGCAGACACTCGGCGCGGAACCCGTAGAACGTGCTTAGCGAGCGGCACTCGTGGTTGCCGCGCAGCAGCAGCGTGTGCCGCGGCGACCTGATCTTGCACGCAAGCAGCAGCAGGATGATCTCGCACGACGACACGCCACGGTCCACATAGTCGCCCAGGAACAGAAACGGGTTGCTGGGCGACGGCGCGCCGTGGACGCGGAAGAGCTCGGCCAGGTCGCTAAACTGACCGTGGAGGTCGCCGACCACCGTGAACGGCGCGCTTGCGGCCACGACGTTGGGCTCGAGCGTCAGCACATCGGTCGCCCGCTGGAGAATCGCCAGAGCGGCCGCCACGGGGATGGTTTCGCCGCGCTTGAACACGGCCAGCAGCTCGTTCGGGTCCATATAGGCAGTCGGCGTCGTCGAGTCGACGTCCTCTTCGAGCTGGTTGCTGCCCTGCTCGGGGCGCGAGACCGTGGGCACGGGCAGCTGCGCGAAAAACTGGACCACACCGGCGTCGATGTCGTCGTGTGGCTGCTTGGTGAGCAGCTTGCTGAACATGGCCGTGTCCGTTGACACGCGCCGGTGGTGCTGGCCCTGCTGCTGCTGCTGCAGCTGGTGCGTGACGCTGAGCCGCATGAGCGGCCCGGCCTCGCCGCCGCTGTCGTCGTCCAGGCTGCGGCGCACTCGCCCAGTCGCGCGCTGCTTGGTCGGCTTGATCGGCGTGCTGGCTTGTGGCGCCGTGGGGCTCAGTGGCGGCAGCGGCAGCGGCAGCGGCGCTGGCGTGAGGTCGTGAGATTCCTCCTGGTTCGAGTTGGGCACGTCACGTGGGGATGCGGCCGGGTCCTCGCCGCTGCTGCTGCTGCTGCTGCTGCTGGCTGGGACGCTAAACCCTCGCTGGCTGTCAAACTTGCGCGCCAGCTCGCGAATGCTGCCGCCGTTGGCACGCGATCCGGACCGATGGCGCGTGAACTGTGGCTGCGGCGTCGCCGGCTGCGGCACCTTCTGCGAGCCTTGGTCGTCGTCCACGTGCGGGATCGAGAGCGAGGGGAACGCCTTGTTAAGCGGAGCGCTCGTGGTCTTGGACGCCGTGGGGCTGGGTAGACCGTTCGCTGGGATCGCCGCGAGAAACGCGTTCAGCTTGCTCATGGTCGAGAGAGGAAGGCGGGGCGTCGTCACGCAAGAGTAGAAGGAGGGCGAACGCGGCGCGGGCCGAAATGAGCAGCGCTCGTGCGACGCCGCCGTCGTCACACAAGAGCATGCGGTTGGGAGGCTCGTGGTGGTCTAAATTTGAGCTCGACCTGCTTGCTTGGGTCAGTTGGGCTTGTGTGGGCAGCCCACGGGCACTCTGCTATTCTCGTCGAGCGCGATCCTCTCTCTGGATCGGCCGGAGATCCCATTAAAACAGATCACCCTCCCCCCCCCTCTCTCTCTCTGGGTCGCATTGGTCTCATAGATCGACGGTGCGCTGGCCCGGGCTCTTGGGCTGCTGGATGCGACGGAACGTGAGGATAAGCGGCCGCGGCGAGTAGCGGAGCACTTGCAGCACGTGCTGGATCTTGGCTTCGCGCACACTCCAGTCGTTGACGCTCAGCAGCCAGTCGCCGGGCTGAACGGGCGGCGCCAGCGTCTCCCGACTCGCGCTCGCGGCTCTCGCGTCGTCGTGCGCCACGGTCGCCACCTCGGGGTACGGCTTGCCCATGCGCTGCTTCAAGTGAATGCCCAGCTCGGGCACCTCTTCGCGCCAGACCACGAAGCACAGCGAGGCCTCGCTGCGCTCTTGCTGGCGCAGAACGTCGCGGCGCGTGGATGCCGATGTGGACGTGAACCCGGACGGCATCAGCACTGGCTGGTGGCGGTTGTGCGTGCTCGACGCGCTGCCGTTTGAGCCGCCCGGCCTTTCTCGCCGAGCTGTTGTAGCTCCTCGCGCGCGTGCCTTGCTCTCCTCTCGACTCGGGCGGCGAAAACGCAGAATCGCGGGCCGCACGCCGCTGTCGAGCACCTGCACGACGTCGCCAAACGTCAGTTCGCGCTCGTGCGTGCTGCAGCCGTTGATGCTGAGCAGAATGTCGCCGTCGCGCACGTGCCACATGCCGGGCAGCGACACGTTTGCCCTGGACGCGTCGGCGACGCACGGACGACGAGAGACCGCGCACGGCGCGAGCTCCAGCGCGTGCTGCTTATCGTGCCAGAGGAACACGTCGTACTGCAGCGCCAGGCCCGCGACGGGTTCGCGGCGGCGGCGGCGGTAGCTGCAGGCTCCATCGCTGCTGCTGCTGCTGCTACTATCGGTGCTCGAGCCAAAGTGGAAGTCTTGCAAGACGCTCACGTCAGAGCTCGTCAGCGGCGCCGTCGAGCGCGTCACCTCGGCGAAGAGCTGCGGCTGCTGCCGATCGCTATCACCGCTGCGCCGTCGATCCTCCTGACCATCGCTCCCCATGCCTCTTCCTCTTCCTCCTCTTCCTCCTCCACCGCCGAATACGCCATACCCACCACCTCCTCCTCCTTGGCGCCGCGGTGTCAATGGCTTGATGGTCGCATTTTCCAGTCGACGGTCGCGCTCGTCGCGCTCTGGTATCCGCCTCCGAGCGACTACTCCGCTGGTCGTATCACGACGCCGCTGATGGCACAGCACGTACTTGCGCGCAAACGCCTGGAGCGTCCGCGCCGCATGCTCGCGGTCGTACGTCTGGTTGAGATACCGGCGGATAGAGCGCTGCAGCAGCACGGCGCCGCGCAACTGGCGGTCGCGCTGGACGATGCGCTGCCAGCCGATGCCACGGCGGCCGTCGTCTTCCGTCTTCTCCTCCAACTCCTCGCTCGCCCACTGCTCCTCCGCCCGCCGTCGCCACTGGAGAGTACGCATATGCGGGGTGGCTGCTGCTGCTGTCGTCCAGTATCCGTAAATCTCCACAGTACAATGGAATAATGGCAACTTTGCCATGATATGGCAAGTTGCGAGTCGCACCGCAACGAGATACTTGCATCCTGTTCTCCTCCCACCCCCTTTCTTTGAAAATGCGAATCTGCGCACCTAAGCGGAACTCGACGGAACTCGTCGCGTTCTCTTGGAGTTTGCATGGAGATCTTAAAAGCCAACGCGTCGTCCAGTAGTGGCTCATCTGCTTCGTGGTCCAAGACGCGAAAGGGTCCAAAAAGAATCACCTTGGCCCGAAGAAATAGAACGCCACGCGGGACAAGCTCCCACTTTGGTTTTTAGTGGCTACACTGGCGCGCTACGGGGCCAGCGGCACCGCACGTAAAGCAGCGCGGAACGGAGCGAATGCTGTACACGGGCGAGCTCCGTCACCACCGCGTCCGCTGCCGCACCAAGCGTCGTCGTCGCTCTTGCAGGAAGCCTCTTGGAAGCCATAGAAGGAAATTCCCCGAGCCAGTCGCCAGTTTTGGAGCGCTCCGGTATGTTGATGCACAAAAACAAGCCACATTTTGTGAGTGTGGTTCGAAACCGTGTGGTCCACGTCGATGCAGTGGCTGGTGTGGACCACTTTTGAGCTGTAGAATCAGTACATTCGACCTTCATAATGTAGGCTACAATGGACTTCCTTCCGTCCTTCCATTACAATTTGACCACCACTGATACTGCCGTGACGACGCGCGATCTGTCAAATAGAAGTGTGAAGTCTATGCATCGAGGAGCTGGGCAGTCGATCCGCCCTGTTCGTGCGTTTCAGTGCTCCAGTCCACTCAACGAAACATCCAGGCATTTGATTTCTTTGGGACACTTTGATGGCAGCCACTGGCTTGGAAGATAATGTTAACGGTGGTGTTCGCTAAGACGACGCTTCAGGGTCAAGTACGTCAGGCGCTAGACAATGTTCAGATGGTGAGTGCTGGAAAGCAAAACAAAAATGCAATTGGCTGTATTGGTAGTTTACATCGTGGACGCAGTATGCACGGAGAGAAAAGCTGGGCACGCTTGCGCGACGTCCATGCGCTATGGACGGGGGCGAGGCTTGGCTGCGTCTCAACTTCTAGAGGGGGGGAGGGGGAGGTTGTGTGCCTTGTGCCTTGGGAGCTGAGAGCGCGGGGGGCGATTACGCGAACCAGACTGTGAGCACGACGTAGTCCTGGATGAGTTCGTGGAGGATGAGGTCGAACTCGGGCATGTAGGTCATGAGAAAGTAGGTGGTGGTCATGGTAGTGACGCCCGAGACGTAGTGCCAGCGCTGGTGCCACTTCTCGTAGCGCGCGCCACCGGGCATGCCACAGTAGAGCCACGTGAAGCAGCAAAGCAGCCCCTGGACGAGCTTGATCGCGAGGATGCCGTACCACTGGTTGTGGATCGTGTGCATGGCGAAGAACAAAAACACGATGCCCAGCGTCGAGCTGATGAGCGCGTCCACGAGCAGGAACTTGGTCTCCTTGGACCGGTGGAACAGGCTCGAGGCCACGGCCGCACCCAGCTGGAGCAGCGCGCAAAAGTACTGCCCGCACGAGTACGACAGCAGGCCGGCGAGCACGTACACCGCGTTGGAGAACATGAGCCCGTCCTGCCACTCGCGCCTGTGGTGGTGGTGGTGGCTCTTCATCTTGCGTACGGGGCGGTCGCCGGCGAGCGGCGGCAGCTTGCGCACCGAGCACGAGGCCTCGCTGTCGCTGCCCGTGCTCAGGCGCGCGCGTAGCAGTTCAAAGCCGCAGAGACACATGGGGGTATTGGGAGGGGGGGGAATTGGAGGAGGCACGTGCGGGGTTGAGAGGAACTTGAAAGATGCTGTCGGCGATCACTGAAGGGCAATGCGATTGTGCGATTGATCAATGATGATTCAGACACCAGGACAAATCGAATGGCAATCCGAATCCATTTGAAACGGCTCCATGTTGCTATATGACCAGTACCAACGGTGTATGTTCTGCATGCAATTCTGAAAATAAATGAGTAGCAAGTCGTGGTAATAGGTAGTGGGCCAATAGACAATCAATATTAGCACCCTCTTGTTTGCGGACAAAACTGGGTATCATCCAATCTAGCCACACAAATTGGCCAATCAATCTAGTTGACCTGGGTGTTTCCAACGAATTCGGTTTAAAACACCTGGAAAATTCGACCATCAACGCGATGACGCTCTTGGCATCAGCATTCCTTGGCGCCAAACTGACTGGGAATGATGATGATTTGACTTCGAGCCACGAGGCAGGTCTATAGACACCAGCTATACTGTTCCAGGACCAAGAGAATTCACTCCATCTCCAGGCCTGGAGTTCAATTTGGACACCCACACCTATGTGGCCGGCGAGACTCCTTCGGTTCGCTGTATAAAAATACAGTCCAGATTGCGCAGGTATTGCTAATGTACGAAACTAACCTCATGTGAGCGACGATCTGTCCCATTTCAAAACTGCATCGCTTGGGTTCAATTCCAGAGTACAGTATTTGCTTGCAGTTGGGCTTCAAGAACAAGAACCTCCCTGATACCAGAGGCCGAGTCGACTGTGATTACTGCACCAATCTGTCTCTCTGTAGTGTCCTGCATGGAGCACCATGAGTCGCCAAAAACCGCTTGTAGCCATTTCGTCTGCGACATGGTTGAGGTTGACAGCTTCTCAGCCAGACTCACAGGAGTCGCCAGGATTACAGCAACAACGATCCGAAGACTCCAGAGACAGCCACCTACACCTCGACACTTGAACTGAGACGCGAGTGCTTCCGCTGGTGAGTGCTGGTGCTGCGTCCAGCTCAAATGTTCAGCTCACGGGTTCGAAGTGCCCTCGCAAAACCAGGAGCATTTTCCAAGTGAGCTCTTCCGACAGCGACCTTCACTCCGAATGATACTATATCCGCACTATTCAAACGTTTTGAGTCTATAATAGTGTTTAATTATTGTGGCATAAAAATAAATCAAGGAACAGATACTATACTGTCTAGATGTGAAAGGACGCAAAAGTGCCATTCAAACGGAGAGCAGCTCCATTCGCATCAACCACACAGAGGATACTGCATCCGTCCCCCTGCGTGACCATGGCCTCTACGACGCCCTCGCCCGCCCCCACCACCGCCGCCGGCACGGATCCGCTGCCAGGCTTCTCTGCGCTGCAGGTGACTGCGCCGGCTGCGCCCGCCGAGGCGCCGTCCGCAGCGTCTATCGACGAAAAGATCGCCAAACTGGCGCAAATCGCTGGCGGCCAGTTGTCGCCCGAGACCGAGCAGCGCCTGCGCGCGCTCTTCGCGGTCAAGGCCTCGCCCATCGCCTACGACGGCTTCGAGCCGTCGGGCCGCGTCACGCTTGCGTCAGGTCTGCTGCGCGTGCTCAACGCCAAGCGGCTGCTCGAGGCAGGGTGCCACGTCAAGTTGTGGGTCGCCGACTGGCACGCGCTGCTCAACAACAAGTTTGGCGGCGACCTCAAGAAGATCCAGAGCGTGAGCGCGTACATGATCGAGGTGTGGAAGGCGCTCGGCCTGGACGTCGAGTCGCAGCCGAACCTCGAGATCCACTTGGCCTCGACCGAGATCGCGCGCCACTCGAGCGCGTACTGGTCGCGCGTGCTGGACGTGGCCGGTCGCTTCACGGTCGAGCGCGTGCAGCAGTGCGCGCCGATCATGGGCCGCAACGTGGATGATCCGACGGGCAACACGAACCGCATCATGTACCCGCTGATGCAGGCCGCCGATGGGTTCTTGCTGGACGCCGACATTTACCAGCTCGGCGCCGACCAGAACTCGGGCAACGAGCTCGTGCAAGAGTACATCAACCTCAAGGACGACCTCAAGGCCGCCAAGGCGAACACGGCGTTCCTGTCGCACCCGCTTTTGTTTGGGCTCAAGCAGGAGCAGCTCAAGATGAGCACGACCGACGCCGAGTCAGCGATCTACGTCGATGACACACCCGCTGAGCTCAACACCAAGATCAAGAAGGCGTACTGCCCGCCAGGCGACATCAACCAGAACCCGATCCTGCAGTACATGAAGCTGGTGGTGTTCCCGTTCCACGAGGCCGTGGGCATCACGCTGGAGCGCAGCGAGAAGAACGGCGGCAACCTCACTTTCAAGACGTATGAGGAGCTGGAGGCCGCCTTTGTGGCCGAGCAGGTCCACCCGGCCGACTTGAAACCGTGCCTCGTCAAATACCTGAACGAGCTGCTCGAGCCGGTGCGCCAGCACTTCGCCGCGGGTGAGCAGAAGAAGCTGTGGACCAATATCAAGAAGATGAAGGTCTCGCCGATTCCCGACGCCGACAAGTTTGTCACGCTCTCGATCCCAGCGTACCCGGAGACGGAGAAGCGTGAGTGGCAGCCGTCGGCGCTGTCCAACGAAGAGCGCTACAACGTGAGCCGCCTCGTCGGCGAGGAGTGCATCCAGGAGAGCGAGCTGGGCGCGCTGCTCGAGAAGAAGATCAACCCCGTGTGCTACGACGGCTTTGAGCCGTCGGGCCGCATGCACATTGCTCAGGGTGTGCTGCGCACCGTGAACGTGAACCGGCTCACGTCGGCGGGCGCGGTGTTCCGCTTCTGGGTCGCCGACTGGTTCGCGATGCTCAACAGCAAGATGGGCGGCGACCTCGACAAGATCCGCACGGTGGGCCGCTACATGGTCGAGATCTGGAAGTCGACGGGCATGGACATGACCAACGTTCAGTTCCTCTGGGCCTCGGACGAGATCATCGCGAACGGCGCGTTCTACTGGCTGCGCGTGATGGACATTGCGCGCCGCACGACCATCGCGCGCACGGTCAAGTGCTGCACGATCATGGGCCGCAAAGAAGCCACGGGCATGCCCGCGGCGCAGATCATGTACCCGCTCATGCAGTGCTCGGACATTTTCTTCCTCAAGGCCGACATTTGCCAGCTCGGCATGGACCAGCGCAAGATCAACATGCTCGCGCGCGACTACTGTGACCTGATCAAGGCCAAGTTCAAGCCCATCATCATCAGCCACCACATGCTCATGGGCCTCAAGCAAGGCCAGGAGAAGATGTCCAAGAGCGACCCCGAGTCGGCCATCTTCATGGAGGACGCCGCCGAGGACGTGGCGCGCAAGATTGAGAAGGCGTTCTGCCCGGAAGGCGTGGTCGAGGCCAACCCGATCCTCGACTACATGAAGCACATCATCTTCCCGCGCTTTGTCCAGCAGGGTGTGGCCATCAAGCTCGCGGCCGGCGGCGAGAAGACGTTCACGAGCTATGAGGAGCTCGAGCCGGCGTTTGTTGCCAAGGAAGTCACCCCGGACGACCTCAAGGCCGCGCTGGCGATCCACCTGAATGAGTGCGTTTGGTCTTTGCTATCTACCCTGGTATTTTTCACAGCCGTGCTGATGTTCTTCTGACCAAAAATGTGTTGTGATTGTCACAGAATCCTCGAGCCTGTGCGCGAGCACTTCTCCAAGGGTGAGCCCAAGGAGTTGTTGGCCAAGGTCCGTTCGTTCCGCATCACCAGATAAGAAGACAACGTCCAGTCTTGGCGGTCTGAACGTCCAGGGTGAAAGTGACGGCTCAGCAGCCATTGCATCTTTTTAGTGATTTGAAAAGAAAGAAAGACAGACAAAAAACTCTACGTTTTCGCTTGATTGTCAACTCAGGCCTTAGTCGGTGTAGTAGTGCTTCTCGCGCACGGCGAAGAGCGGATCCTGTGGGTTCACGATCTCGCGCAGGTTGTCCGACACGAGCCAGAGCGTGAGCGCGTACCGCCGCATGTCCTTCGCCGAGGTGTCGGTCAGCGTCGGCAGTACGTCGTGGACGACCTGGTCGCTCCAGAACACGGCCAGCGTGTCGGCCACGGGCGGCACCACCACCACGCCGTCCTTGCTGAAGATGCGGAGCTGCCCGCCGTGGGACTCGTCCCAGTGCGGGTTCAGATAGTACACCAACGTCACCTTGCGCTGGTCTGGGAGACCCACATTGTCGCAGTGCTTTGGATCTACATAGCACAATAGACACGGTCAATAGGTAGGTAGGCAGCTCAAGAACAAGGTTGCGACCGACGCACATTTGGATCCTTCGCCGAGGCTGACAGCGAGCTTGGTACCGTACGTGCTCTTGCTCATCTTGAGGTTCGGGAACATGTAGTCGAGCACGATCGGCGCCTGCAGCACCACGCTACGCGTGTAGTCGAGTAGCGTCGGCGCGAGTTCCCACTCGTTGCCATTCAGCTCAGTCGCGAACACGTTGGGCTTGACCACGTCGTTGCCTTGGTCGTCGCTCGATTTGCTCGGGAACATGAAGCCATCTTCGTACAGTCGCTGCGCCTCCTCTGTTGCAATCCACAGCGTCTCTGTCAGTAAAAACTCATTGCCAACAGAGAAGTAGAAGCGCACTTACCTCGCATCTGCAGCGCCACGTTGGCGCCGGCAAAGCCGTGGATGATCGCATAGCCGTCGCTCTTGAGTCCGTTCTGGATCTGGTCGCGCACAGCATCCACCGCGAAGAGCGGCATCACCGGGATGTCGCTGTAGTCGGAGCGCAGCCGGCGGCAGCTGCGCTGCGCACGCAGCGCGTTACTCACCGTACGAGACAAGCGGCGCGCAATCATCCCGGTTGCTAGTCTCACTCGTGTGTGGCGCTGACATCGGAGCTTCTCGTTGTTCTAGTACATGGTCCTGCATAGGAACTATTCAGCCTATAATAGCATTCGAACGCGTAGCTCCGCACTATTATAGGACGCTTGATCTCATATCTCAGCGTTTTGATTGGCGGCGCTCCATCCGCTAAGCCAATAAGATGGTTCCCCATGGAATATCAGCAGCGATTACGCCGGTTTTTCGCCAGCCCAACTGCGCTGCGGCTGCAAAAAGCGAGAGGACTGACTGACTGCGCACCGCAGGCGAAGTGAATTTCACCAATGCGACGGCAGCTCGCGCGGCAGCTCACAACCAAACTGGTCGTTAACCGCCGCGCGCCGTCGACTTTCTCTGCCGAGTCCGCTGTCGCACCACCGCCGCAGTTGCTCCCCCCTTCCCACGACGAACGCCGCCTCGCGCGCCGACAGAAACACAAGCGACGCATGGGCAAACCGGATCGAGACGACAGCGGCAGCGCCAGCGGTGACGACCGCGCCGGTGTGTCTGCCTCACGCCGTGGAAGGCTGCCCGCGCTTGTACGATCGTTGTCGAAAGACATTGATCTGGACGAGCAGCAGCGCCGAGCCGAGGAGGAAGAGGGTGAGCAGGCTGAGCCGGATGAGGAGAACACTGACGCAATGCAGAGCGACGTCAGCGAGGACGCAGTCGCGCTGCCGCCTGTGCGGATCCTCGGCATTGGCAAGACGACCAGCGAGGGCGACACGGGCCATGTGAATGAAGATCGAATGGTTGTTCAAAGCAGCGGCAAGTTCCACCTGTTTGCAGTCATCGACGGCCATGGAGGCAGCAAAGCCGCCGAGTTTCTGGTCGCGCACCTCTTCAAGACGCTCGAGGATGTGTACAAGAAGAGCGGGTTTGAGAGCAAGAAGGAGCTTGAACAAGCGATCGACGATCTCGATAGAACATTCCTCAAGATCTCTGCGTGCCAGCAGGACGACAGCGGCGCGTGCTTCAACGCCGTCGTGCTGTACTGGAGCAAGGCGGAGCAGAGCCACCAGCGTATGGTGCTCAACTGCGGCGACTGCCGCGCGATCGCACGCGAAGCGCCCGAGAAAAGGGACAAGCGACGCGTTCAGCCCGGTCGGTCGAGCAGCTGGCATTGCCAGGACACCCGCACGAAAGTACCGGTGCTGTCATTATCGGAGGACCACTCGATTTCGAACCGCGCGGAGAAGCTGCGCGTGCTGGAAGCCGGTGCGTTCATCCGCAACAAGCGCATCGCTGGGGTCTTGGAGCCGTTCCGGTCCATCGGCGATCTGGATATGAAAGGCAAGAGCATGCAGGGCTGGGTCATCCCGACACCTGAGATCCGCGAGAGCGAGCTGCTGGTCGGCCGCACGACCATCGTCCTCGCGACGGACGGTGTTTGGTCCGTTATGAGCAACCAGCGCGCGATGATCGTCGCGCAGCAAGAGCTCGTCGATGGTGGTGACGAGCAGACCGCCGCCGAGGCCATCGCCGACGAGGCGCGCGAGATCGGCAGCTCGGACGACATCACCGTCGTTGTGGTCTCTATGTAAACAAACGAAAGTGCCGTCATGCTGGCTCTTATTTAAACCTCTGTAAATCCAAGAAATACTACCATGCTGTTGCTGACACGTGAGCGGTGCTGGCGGTCTCAGTTACTGCGTGTTTTGACCGTTTCTGCTGATGGCGCAGTGGTAGTCCATGCCGGCACAGCAGAGGAGAAGACTGCTCTCCAGTGCGGTCAGGTCCACCTGGTAGACTTGAAGGCTGTACGCGAAGGCTGCCATGGTCTCGCCATTAAGCAACGGGACGTCGATCTCCTCGCGATAGTAAAGCCACGGAAGGTTATACTCGCGACGGAGAACAAGATGGAACAAGCCGATCTCACTCAAGCCACTGAACATATCTGGGTTCTGAATATCCGCTTGAGCGCCGTCGTCAAACCACCAGTGCATCTAGACCCTACTGCACATGCTGCGCAGTCTCGCTAGGACTGCCATTCGTGATTGACGCCGCAAAATGGTAGGAAACGATGCGTTTGGCAGTCCAATCCTTCTCCATTTACAGCAGTGTTAACATTGATGAAACCTCATGGGGACGTATAACCAAATCATCCAACGACCTGCTTCCAGGCGTCCGCAAACTCGGCGCCCCCATCGATCTTCTGCTGGACCTGCTCCGTCACGTGTTTGCCGTAAATGCATTCTAAGATGAGCAATTTTGGTGTTCGGAACCGCGAGACGTAAGCGACGTGGTGCTCGGCCGTGTAGGACGGCACGTTCTCGAGCTGCACAAGCTCTTCACTGAACACCTTCAAGTAAATATGGCATTTGATGGTCTTGCCGGCCTGGAACTCGTCGGCCGGGCCATTGGTTGTGAGTGTGACGTCGATTTCTTCGCGGTAGTAGCTGGCTTCGTCCACGCCTTCGAGGATGTCCAGCGCCTGGAGCGCGTCCTTGTCCACGCGGTAGAGCTCACCTGGCACACTGTACCCTTTCTCGACGCCCTGCTGCGGGCGGTAGAGACACGGCACCTGGCGCTCTTTGCGCAGCACGAGGCAGAAGCCGCGCTCGGCTGTCGTGGCTTCGCCTAGAAACTCGGCCTTGCCGAACGCCAACGCCGGCTTGAGGTAGTCCTCGTGGTTGAGGAAGCCGCGCTTGAGCGTGCCGTAGACGAACACGAGCGTATCGAGCGCGGAGGTATTGGCCACAGCCATGGTGCTAGTACGGTACTGTAGTGTAGGAGGGAGGACGAGAGAGAGAGAAGAGCTTGGCGAAAGGCGAAGTGAGAGTTGGTCCATCCTTTGCGGCTCTCCCTACGTCATTCCAGCTTCGCCGACTTGAAGTCACTCGGGCGAGGTTTAAAAAAATATGGTTCCTTGTATTGGAGTGAACGACGGTTCTGTAGCACAAAATGGATTCATTTTGGGGGTGGGTTTTTCATAAAACCTCGATTTAGTGTCTGTCAACTTGTCAGCAGTGCCATGAAAACGAGGTTTTATGTAAAAGTCGAGGTTGAAAGAGTGCCTGGAAGTGTTGACCCGTGCAACGCAATTGGATGCCAGGTCCAGCCTTTGCACATGGAGGACGACCCGTTTAGCGGGCGCGTGACGCCACCGCAAGACGTCGAGGCGCATGACCAAGACGGTACGCACATGATCCTTTCAAAGCGCTATCGATCCATGGCGGTTTGGCCGTCTAACGCCTCCTGTGGACTCGGATTCAGTGGACGCCACCATTGAGAAGACCGTGGTCGAGTGCGTGGACGTGTACTTGCTAGCGCCTGAAGACGACCGCGAGATCGAGCTCAAGGACTTTACCATCATGAAGCCCAAGAACAACAAGATGTACCGTCTCGTGCGCTACTACCCGCGCTGCGAGATCTCGTACCGCGCGGTGCCGCCGCCGCCGCCCGAAGAGAAAGTGGTCACGTCGCCGAACGGCACGCACACAACCACGATCACGGCGCCGCACCGCCACAATGGCGGCTTCAGTAACCCTAGCCGCAATGCCGAGGTGTTCCGCTTGAAGCGGCGGCTGCTGAAGGAATACTACGCGTCGATCAAGAAAGACCCGGCGTTCTTGTCGCTGGACGACGAGACCGTGGAGGCGCGTGGGTACCATAGCCACCACCACCAGCATACCGCACCGTTGGGGATCAGGTCGACGTACCGTCGCCCGGCGTCGCCTGCGAGCTGGGGGCCGAGCGACGGCAGCGGCGCCGTCTCGCCGCCACGGCTGTCCATGTTCCCACGCTACCGACGGCCGCTGGTGGGGGACGAGGACGACGTGCCGCTCACGTCCGCGCTGGCGCCGCGGCTGTCGTGGAAAGCGAGGATCAACTACATTTCGTCGCTCTGGCCGGAGATCGCGCCCGTGGACGACGATGAGGAGATTATGAACTATTACGGACTGGAAGTGCAGATAATCTCGGAGGAAGAGCGCAAGAAGGAACTGGCCGAGGGGAACGGAGAGGTGGAAGAAAAGGCGGGCGACGTGGAGGCCGGGGTGCCGCAGAACACGCTGTCGCCTGTGAAGAGCGAGCCGACCGAGTCGCGTGAGGAGAAAGACGAGGAAGACGACGAATCGGGACCGGAGATGACAGTTGAGACGCGCAGCGCCGCCAAGATGAAGGACGCCGAGCCCATGATTTTGCCCGTGGCGACCAAACAGGACGACTGGGTACAGTGCGACAAGTGCCAGAAGTGGAGGCGTCTTGCGAGTACGTATCCCGAAGATGTGCAGCGGAATCTGCTGGATAGTATTGCTAACGTTTGTGGTTGGTATGTGGCCAGGTCATGTGAACGTCAACGACCTGCCGGCAACGTGGTATTGCAAGATGAACCGATGGGACAAGCGATTCAACGTGCGTTGTAGACCCTTTGGATCAATAGTTGGCCGTGTAAGATTGGCTCACATTGGTTGTGAAATGCTGTAGAAATGCTCGGCACCGGAGGAGAAAGTCGTCGTGCCAATGAAAGAGGCCGACCTCATCCAGTTTCGCGAGCGGCGGTTCGTGCAGGACTTCCTGCAGCGCGTCAAGCGCATGGAGAAGGCCGTGCAGCAGTACAAGTACACGGACGCTCGCGACGACGAGGGCGAGCGCCAGGTTGTGCAGTGCGTCGAGTGCTTCAAGAAGCGGGCTCTCATCAGTGGCATGGATGCACGGAAGATCGCACAGCCGTTCGTGTGCTGGATGAATAGTTGGGATGAAATGCATGCCAGCTGCAGCGCGCCTCAAGGCCCGATCCCGTCGCGCCACTACGAGGTTTTGCCGAATACAGGGCCAACAGGCGCAGCCGCGGGTGACGATGGCAACATCAAGAAAAGCGGCCTGGGCTCGCATGTGCCCAGTGGCTCAACGAGCAAGAAGACATCTTCGAAACCGTCAGGCGGCAACAGTAGCAAACCCCAAGCGAAGCGGCGAGTGTCTGATGCGATGGAGAAGCCAAGCGAGAAAGCGAGCGGCGCTGTCGCCAAGAAACCCAAGCGGCGATAGTTCAGGCATGACCAAACCATCAAACTATGTACTCGGTGAGAATAGGATTGCATGCTTGGCTGTCAATGATGTGTTCCTGTACGACTGTGTGGCATGCATCTGCATGGCGTGCCCAACGTTCATGCAGCCAGTGGCGCGGTGACTGCGCGAGTGTCTGGCTATGGGTGCTGGGACGCTTGGATCATCGTTTAGCGTTGAAGCTGATTTGTTTGACAGCTTACTGCCGATAGGTCACGATCTTTTTGTTGCTGTTGAAGATTTCTTCAACGTGAAGTATGAGTGATAGGATCATGGCTCTGTGAATTAGACCGTGCGACGAGTGGACAAGCCAGCCAGGCTCCTCCCGTTCTATACCGCTCGATTGCGCCCGTCAGTCGATGATTAACGCCTTCGATTAAGAGAAAAATTGCCCGACGCTCCCGACGACGGAGCGGACGCGATGAATGCGTCGTTAGTGTTTGTGTACGGTACGCTCAAGCGCGGCTTCCTCAACTACGTCACGTATCTTCAACCAGTCTGCGATCTCGGCAAGGCGGCATTCGTGAGTGAGGCGGTGACGGCTGAAGCCGAGTTCTGCCTGGTACTTAGTCGCCACCACAAGACCCCGATTCTCTACCGCCCGCAGCACCCGTCGGAGCAAGGCTACAGCGTTCCAGACGAGCTCTTCCGCGTGGACAAGGACGCGCTGCAGGCGCTCGACATCCTCGAAGGCATCGACGACGGCAGTTACCGCGAGGAGGTCGACTTCACGCTAGCGATCGACAGTGCGGACGGTCAGTTCAAAGCCGGCGAGACAATCCGCGCGTCTATCCACCTCAAGGTGTACCACGACAAGCTCACGGAGCTCGAGAATGTGCCGGCGTACACGGCCGAGGTCCACGCGACCAAAACCGCAGCCACGCCCGCGCTGCGGATCCTTGCGTGTCTCTACGGCGCCGAGGTAACCGACGAGGTGCAGCAGAAGTTGGACCAAGGGCTGAGCTTCGACGAGGCCTGGGACGGCGTCGTCGCCTGAACCGTTTGGACGTACCAGCAGTGAGTCCTGAGACGCGAGGCAAGACCAAGCTGTCCAGGTACACAACGTAGGCTATGAAGAAACATACTACTGGTACCAGGAGTGGCTGTGTATTCAGGTGCTGCGAGGCGCACGAGCGCGCGCGAGCTCTAGAGGATGTACTTGGTGAGGTCGGTCTTCTCGAGGATGTTGGTCAGACGCTGCTGGACGTAGGTCTTGTCGACCTGGAACTTGATGCCGTTCATCTTGGGCGCGTGGAACGACACTTCCTCCAGAATCTTGGACACGATGGTCGCGAGCCGGCGCGCACCGATGTCGTCGGTCTGCGAGTTGACTTGCGCCGAGATGGTGGCGATCTCCTCGATCGCCTCCTCCGAGAATTGCAGCTCCACGCCCTCGGTCTCCATCAGTGCCTGCATCTGCCGCACCAGGTTGTGCTCCGTCTCGGTCAAAATGCGCACAAACTCCTTGGCACCGAGCGGCGACAGCGTCACGCGGATCGGCAGGCGGCCTTGGAGCTCCGGCATGAGATCCGACGGGTTGCACCGGTGGAACGCGCCGCTGGCGATGAATAAGATGTGGTCCGTGTACACGAGCCCGTACCGCGTCTGCACGGCGGACCCCTCGGTCAACGCGAGTAGCTCCTTCTGGACACCTTCCCCCTTGCGGTAGGCGCCGCCGCTGCGCTCGTCGGGCGTCGCGAGCTTGTCGATCTCGTCTAAGAAGATGATGCCGTTGTTCTGCACGTTCTCGATCGCCTGCTTGACCACTTCGTCCTCGTCCAAGATCGAGTCGGCCTCTTCAGCCTCGAGCCGCGGCAGCGCCTCTTTCACGGTCATCTCCTGTGCGCGGTCGCCGTTATCTCCAACTCCAACTCCTCCACCGCCGCCGCGGCCGAATCCGAGCCGGCTCTTCATGAGCTCGTCCAAGTGGCCCATCATGTTCTCCAGCTCGGGCGGCATCTCCATCATCATGTCGGACCCGCGTGAGCCACGTGCCGACTTCTTGGTCAGCACGCGCAGCTTGACGCTCACGCGACGGTTGTCGGCTTTGCCCGAGGCGATCTGCTCGCGCAGCGACGCGCGGGTCGAGTCGCTCAGCGGGTTCGGGCCGGGCGCGAGCAACTCCACGATCCGGTCAATGGCCCGTGCCCGCGCGGCGGCCGCGTTCTGCTTCTGCACGCGGTCGCGCTCCATGTCCACCGCCACATCGACGAGGTCTTTGACCATGGACTCGGTGTTGGCGCCATAGATGCCCACTTCCGTAAATTTGGTGGCCTCCACCTTGAGAAACGGCGAGCCGCTGATCTTGGCCAGCCGGCGAGCAATCTCGGTCTTGCCCGAGCCCGTGGGGCCGCTCATGAGGATGTTCATGGGCGAGATCTCGGCCTTGAGCACGTCGCTCGTGAGCTGGCGGCGCCGCCAGCGGTTGCGCAGCGCGATGGCCACGGCCTTCTTGGCGTCCTCTTGGCCGACAATGTACTTGTTGAGCTCATGGACCACTTCTTCTGGAATCAGATCTGGGTTGCGGGACGCATTGCCGCTGCTGGCGAGCGGTACAAGCGCAGATAAGGAGGAGAAGGCGAGCCGATGCGTGCTGCCCACGATGCGGCCGAGCGACGTAGCGCGGCGCAGAGGAGGAGCGAGCTTCCCGAACATTTCGGCTGTGGAGTTATGATAATTCCTGTATGATCGCCACACCAGGAGCTCCAGCGCCATGGAATCTGTGACGTGGGGTTCGTTATGTGGTACACATTTAATTTAAGTGCGCGTTTTATGTGGTCCACGTCATAATGGGATTCCCAACATTAGCGCCAATTTTTTGTTGTTGCTTTTTGTTGGAAAACGAAAAAGCGAAAATGGTGCGGCTGACCGACTCGGACCGCATGCTGCTGCAGCGCATCATGGTGAGGAGATCAGCGAGATCCAACAATCACCAGGAAATGTTGGATTTGTAATGATGCAAGAATCTCTCTATGTACAGGCTGCTGGCGCGCTGGACGAAGCGCAGGTGCGCAAAATCGCCCGCGAACTGACCGGCGAAGGTGCATATTTTCTTGGTTGTTGACGGTTTTGTCAATTCCAACGGCCACTGACGGTGCGTTGCTGTGTGTGGCGTTTAGACCTGTCGGATGAGGATGTGGACGAGATGGTCGCTCAGATCGCCGAGAGCGTACGCGCGTTCTCGCTGGATGTGCGCCGCAGCGTCTACGACGACGGCAAGATGTACGTCGGCATCTGCAACACGGTACGAGAACCGAAATGCTGCCCTCTATTACTGCATAGAACTTCCAAAAATTGTTCTGAAAGATCCGTTGTGTGGATGTAGAGCAACGATGCGTTGACGCAGTTCAGCAGCAACTACAAGCCCTGGGAGATCGTCCTACTGCGCAAGGCCATTGAGGAGATCGTCGAAAGGTGCGATCTCGCAGCTCAGAACATCTTGTGGAGCATAGAACACTCTTTTTATGCGTTGGATGGCACTGTTGACCTTGAACTGGAACCGTTCTATTAAATAGTGAGGACGGCTCGCTGCATGAGTCCGATCTGATTAACCTGCGCGACAATACGACGATCTCGGAAGTCGCGGAGCTGCTGCGCAAGTTCGTCACCGAGAAGTGGCTCGCGACGACCGCCGCCGACGCCGCGCAGCTCACGCTCGGCCCACGCGCGTACCTGGAACTGATCTCGTTTCTGCGCGATTTGGAGATCAAAAAATGCGCGATCTGCCAGTTCGAGATGCTCCAGGGCGTGAGCTGCAAGGGCAAGAGCACTTGTCCGACACTTGTCCACCACAGCTGCCTGGATCGGTACGAGGAGAAAGGGCTCAAGTACAAGTGCTCGCACTGCAAGCAGGTCGTGCGTCGATAGACCGCCACGCACATTTTATACACTTGCATTTTGATTTTGTTTTTGTTCTCTCTTCTAAATGCGTTTTAGCCCGTGAGCAAGGTGGCGTCCGGATCGATGGGCAGGATGGCGGCGCCGATGTGGCGGTCCTCGGCGTTGAGGATGTTGAACGTGGCGCAGGCGTTGACCGAGTCGAGGTACTCGACCACGATGCCGTTCACTTTGAGAAACTCCTTGATCTCCGGAGCGAGTTGATGCGAGATGCGCGTGCCGCAGCCGAGAATTAAGATCTCGATCGGCGGGTTCATGAGCGTAAACACCTCGAGGCTCTCGCGCGTGATGTCCGAAAAGTGTACAGGCTTCCAGAGCTGCACACCAGCGCATACGGCATCATTAGCGGAATGAAGACCACGTGGGTGAACAAGAGAATGAACTACGGTACCATCGCGATGTCTGGCCAGAGAGCAACTCCGCCCCGCATGTTCTACAATACCCAATGCACCGCACTAAGTCACCACCACTGCAGCAGCCACATCCGTCCATGTCGCTTCGTCCACGCACCACGTCGTTGATGACAAAGCCTCCTTCGTCATATTCGGTCACGGAGATCTTGGGCGTGCCGTGGAGCATGTCCTGTTTTAACAACGCATCCAACCACCATTCAGCACTAAGCGTAGCTCCTCGTGTGTTGCGTAGCTGCTGGCGGCGCGCACCTTGTGCAGATCGTGGCCGTAGTTGATCGTGCGCTTCTGCATCACTGGCGCAAGGCGACGCGCGACGCTGAGGATCGGGCGAGCCGCCGACAGGCGCGAGAACCGACGCAGCATGCTTGCTCGTTGACGAATGACTATGCTTTTCGAGTTCCTGTCGCGGTCACTCTGGTCCACTCCAATAGAAGTCGGACGAGACCCGCGTAAGTTAACTCCTCGCATCTCAGAAAGAGGAATGGCGGCGCCGGGGGACGAGCGTGAGACGCGCTTCATGCGTGAAGCGCTTCGCGAGGTGCGTGGTGCCTCAGTGCGTCTGATAGACCAGGGTCTAACCTTCCCAATGGTCTCATTGCTGCATCTGTGAAGTAGGGCGAGCTGGCGCTCACGCGCGGTGAGGTGCCCGTTGGCGCCGTGTTCGTCTACCAGGGCGAGATCATCGCGCGCGCGTCTAACCGCGTGAACGAGCTCTACAACGTTCGTCCATGCAGAATGATCTACATGCAGTTCGTTGGTGTCTCTTATGGACAGTTTTCTGTGGATGTTGCATTCCTTAGGCGACGAAACACGCCGAGATCGTGGCGATGGACGAGATCGCGGCCACGTACGGCGCGTCAGCGCTCGACGTGCTGGCGCAGACGACGCTCTACTCGACCTGCGAGCCGTGCATCATGTGCGCCAGTGCGCTGTCGCAGGTGCGGATAGCCAAGTGCTACTTTGGCTGCCACAACGACCGCTTTGGCGGCTGCGGCTCGGTCATGAACCTCCACGAAGCCAGGTACTGTTTCGATCTAGGCATTGGCGACAGGCAGTGATTCCTCTCGTCCATGGGCTGACGCTATGCCGTGTGAATGGCGTATAGCGCTCTGCCCAAGAGTACCCACTACCACGGGTTTCCGTGCGTCTCTGGGCTGATGAAAGACGAGGCTGTGGCGCTATTGAAACGGTTCTACGAGATGGACAACCCACGCGGTAAGACCTGGTTCATCGCGAATCTTTTTGTCTGCTCCGCCTCGCCAGTGTGTTCTGATATGACCTCGGTCTCTTTGGAATCAGTTGCAGCGGAAGACTCGAAAAAGCGCCGCAAAAATCCGAGCGATGGCTCGGACCAACCAGAGAACGCTGAATAGAGATTCTATTGCATGGGGCCAATTGACGTCACTTGGTACCGGTCATTTTCTTGAGCGCGTTGGCGTACGGAGGGTTGATGGGCTTCTGCAGCGGCTCCTGGTGCACGTACGCGCGCTTCTTGCTCGTCTCCTGCGTCTCTTCATCGTGCGCGCCCTGTTCGTCCAGCGGATACGACTGGTCGGCGTCGTAGCCAAACACATCGCCGCTGCCTAGAAAGTACACCTCGTCGCACACGCCTCGATCCACAGTCACACTACAGGAAGACACGTGATCGTCCTCATCCTCGTCCACGATTGCGTCGTCCATGTAATGCAGATCCAGCATCGCCATGTCCATCGTGGGCGTGTATCCGCTGGGTAGACGGAACCCTTGGCACACGACAAACGACTCGAAGCTGGAATTCCGACTGGCCTTTGGCTTGGCGCAGGTCACACTCTGGAAGAACCGGCGCAGCTGCGCAAACAGCAGTGACACTTCTTTGCCGCGGAAGATCTTGGCCACGAAGGTGCCGCCATTTTCCAAGATGTGGAGACTGATATTGAGCCCAGCGAGCACGAGCTGCGCCTGCAAGTACTCGTCCAGATCATGGAGTCCAAGCACGTCCGGCGCGCCGTCGCTGACCACGACGTGGGCCTTCTTGCCCTCGAACGATGCAATGATCTCATCCGCTGTCTGCTTGTGCGTGATGTCGCCCTGCAACTGGACCACGCCGTCCAGCGGCGCCATCTCCATGAGGTCGACGGCGATGATGCGCACGTCGTCATCCGTCTCTGCGCCAAGCCGCTCGGCGATCACCTGGCTCCAGCCGCCGGGTGCTGCACACAGATCCACTACGCGCTTGACGCCTGTAATCACACATCTTGAATTTCAGTATACGTGACCGTGGATGTGGAAGCAGAGCATTGGGGGGACGAGCTACTGGACCGTTGAGCAGGTGGAAGGTGTCGTCGAGCTGTAGTAGCTTAAAGGCCGAGCGCGCGCGGTAGCCCTGCTCCTTGGCCTTGCGGTAGTAGATATCCTATACAACTACATTGTGTCAGAAAGAAGTACAAGCTTTCTCCACGGAGCGTAAAGCCCTCGAACGAACGCGCTTATCCTTGGAGGTCTTGCCCATTTTCGATTGCTTGCTTGGAAACGTGAGTGGCTATGGATTGCCAAATACTAGACCCTGGGCAGGTAGTATTGGTGAGAACATAATAGATTGTGTGATTTCGTTGCAAGAGTGACGGTATATGTGCACTTTCTCAGCAAGGAGATCCACAAAAACAGAGTTTTGAACATGAAAACCAGACTTTTTGCGTGCGTGAACGGTCACGCGAAGTCCACGTCGGCTCCTGTGGTGGATGTTCAACAGTTGAGAGAGCACCAATGGTCCAGGTGCGACAAGTTGTCTTCACAGCAGCTTAATCCGAATCGATATGTTCACGCAGACAACAGTTTTCCCAGCCCAGTGTGATTGATACTCTCATCAAGCCACCCCGCCAGTCACAGCCGCTACCGCTGCCTATCGCCATGGAATTTTACTGTGCCATGACAACGTCGCATCGCCATTGTAGAGCTGCCGATTGCGTTGCCGGTTGCGTTGGCGCTGCTCGAAGAGAAGATAGTCGAACGACCAACTCCACATTGGGCCTATATTCTGGAGTTCTGGGTGGAAACTCATCCTAGACCGTAGCCTGGATACACTACCCCCCAAAGTGCAATACTGTAGTCAGGGCCATTCAATGCCCCCCCCCCCACACACACACAGTCTAGCCTAAACAAATGCTTCAGTAACATTCGGACTACGCGCTCTGGAACCAGACTGGATTCCAGTGTGCTATATGGTACACGACATGACCTGGACATCTCTCTACTTGAGTGGTCACTGGGGGGCGCGCCGCTTCCAGATTGTGTCATCAGAAAGCCGACTCTCCGAAGCGTCGTGCTGGCGACAGCGAAGTGATGCCATAGGTCACCACAGGACGTTTTGCTGGAACTTACCGGGCCTGCGATTGGTGGGCAGTGCCCATTGGGAACTATTATATTGGTGGGTGACCAATGGTGGCTTCCAGTTGCCCATGGAATCCGATCCACAGGCCTTGACTGGTTCGCCCATATTCAACGTGTTGGGAAGTCGATGGTAAATCTGCGACGAGGTGGGTTGCTTACAAAGTTCAAGTCGGATTCTTTTTTTATGATTGTTCTCCTTGCCTAATCCCATTTGACTGACCCTTCGACTCGCCGACGCTGTTGTAGAGCTCCTGTGGTCGAAACCTTCAATTGAGCAGCATCGCAACCACGGGAGGAAGTGAGAGATGACAAGCGTTCTAAGCTCACCGTCATCCAGGGCCAAAAGATTCTAAAGTTACCGTCCACTAAATACTCTTAGGTCATGCATCATTCGAGTCGTCAAAGGCAGTCACTCAATTCACTGGACTCCGAAAGTTCGTTAAATCAGTATTTTATCCTAAACCAGAGGGATCACCAGCGACTTGTCAACAACTCCAGTGATTTAATTGGCTGACGAATATGGCGTAGGGTTTTCGAATTCCTGTGCCTCTGACGACAGCAGATTCCAGCAAATGGTTGACACCAACCAAATAAGGGTTAGGGTGAGAAGTTATTTTCGGCGGAACCATGAGAAAATATCTTGGGCTTTTTTGTGATATCGAGTCAGATTCTGTTTGGAAAAACCGGCGTCGTCGGACGACCCGTCCAGGTCTATCCTCTGTCCAGAATCCCAAACACACTTTCGACGCGTTGTTGCACATCGTTCATTTCGAGATTTCCTCCACGTCCAGTACGTCTATCTGTGCGCGCAGACAGAACCTCGCCACTGGAATCCGTCCTGCGACTCCCACTGGAATCCCGTCCCGTCCGGAGAAAATACAAAATCCAACAGCAATGCTGTCGGCTCTCCACCAGCGCACCGGGTGCGGCACGGCATACGCCCTGGAGCCGGACATGCTACCGTTCCACATCGAGCAGCGCCGCCTGAGCTTGAGCTACGCGACGCCCAAGGGCCTGCTGGGCAAGAGCCGCAGCGAAAGCCAGAGCGACCAGAGCGCCACGCACAGCTGCTCCGAGGCGGCGACCACGCCTGCGCCGTCCCCAGCAAACCACGCGCACCGCCACCTTCCCATCCACAAGCCCTCGTCGCTCCACCAGCAGCTGCGGCTCGCGATCGGCGACGTGATCTCGGAGGAGCAGCTGCTTGAAAAGCTGACGTTTGGCCGCCTACTGGGCAGCGGCGCCACGTCCAAAGTGTACAGCGCGATCGAGCACGCCACGGGCCGCGAGGTGGCGGTCAAGGTGTTTGACAAGGCCGCGATGATCGAAGTGCGAAGATCCATGGCTGCGCACGGCGACGTGGTCAAGGAGAAGGCGGTCCACCGCGTGCGTCGGCGCCTGCAGAAGGTGCTGTCCGAGATTGAGCTCTCAAGGTCGCTGGACCACCCGCACATCATCCAGTTCCTGGGCGCGTACGAGACGTCCCACCGGATCTGCATCCTCCACGAGCTCGTGGACGGCGGCGACTTGCTGGAGCACTTGCTCGCGCACGGCAAGATGAGCGAGCGCGACGCCGCCTCCATTTTCCACCAGCTGCTGCAGGCGATGCAGTACTGCCACGCGCGCCACATTTACCACCGCGACCTCAAGCTGGAAAACGTGCTGTTGACCAAGGACCGGCAGGTCAAGCTGATCGACTTTGGGCTCTCGGAGTATGTGCCGCCCGGCTCCACGCTGCGCACCATTTGCGGCACACCACTGTACTGCAGTCCAGAGGTGCTGTTCCTGAGCGCCTCGGCGCGCGAGCTCGGATTTGCCGGCGGCCCGGCCGACGTGTGGAGCGTCGGCATCTTGGTCTTTGCGCTGCTCACGGGCTGCGCGCCATTTGACGACTCGAACTTTGCCAAGCTCCGCCTGGACGTGCACCGGAACCGCATCGCGTACCCGAGCTACCTGTCCAACGACGTGAAGGGCCTGCTCAAGACGCTGCTCATCCACGACCCGCACCTGCGGCCAACTGTCGGCGACATGCTCGAGTATCCGTGGATCCAGCGAGGCAGCGGTGCCGCAGAGGTGTCTCCCGACGGCGCGCCGTCGCCACTCTGCTCCAAGATGGTGCGCTCGCTCTCGGGCATCATGAGCGACCGCGGCACGGACACAACCGCCAGCACGAGCGGCAGCTTTGAAGCCGACGACAAGCCCACGCTGGCGGCGACTGCGGACGCGCTGACCAAGATCACGGAGGAGCCCCACGCCACGCACCTCTCGTGTCTGGAAAGCGAGCTCGAGCAGCTCTGCCTCTGAAGTCTGTTTTCTTTTCCGACTCTTCCGACTTATCTTATGACGATCTACCCGGTCCAAGCCCTTGGAACGGACCCCCCCTCCATGCACGGTTTTACAGTGTCTGCATGCTCATTCTTTTTAATTCACAATACCATAGACGCATCCACAAGTACTTTGAGAACACAAACGGCAATTTTATTCCTCAACAATGCACAAAGCAATCGCCTTTCGAATTACTACAGTGCTATGCCGCGGACGGGTACGCCGACGGCGCCCGGCGCAGCGCACTGCGCGCCTGCTCGGCCTTGATGCGCAGCTCTTCGGCGCGGCGCTGCGCCTCCATGGCCTTGCGCGCCGTTGCCTCTTTCCGCTCGCGCGCCGACTGTTTGTCCTGCTCGAGCGACTGGAGCGTGTGCTGCGCGCTGCGCTGCCGCGCCTCTTCCTCGCGCGTCATGTCGTGCTCGATCTGGAGCCGCGACTTCTGGCGCACGACCTGCGCGGCGTCCACAGCTTTCCGCCGCATCGCCTCGGCCTTGTCGCGCGCCTCCTGCGCCTTGCGCTCGGCCTCTTCGCGGCGGCGGACCGCATCTTCGCGGCGCTGCTGCACCTCGCGCAGCGACCGCTCGTTCTCGCGCTGCTTCTGCTGCTCGTCGCGCTCCATCTCTTTTTCCGCGCGCGCCGCCGCGACCGTCTCATAGTTCTTGGCCGCGTCTTTGAGGTTCTGGCTCATCTGCGCGGCGCGCGTCTTGGCCTCGATCACTTTTTGCATGGCGTCGCGCTTCTTCTGCTCGGCCTCTTCGCGGCGCTTGCGCAGCCTCTCGAGCTCGGCGTCGCGGCCCTGCGCGTGGGCCTTGAGCTCGCTCTCGTACGTCTCCAGCGCGCGGTTCTTCTCGTTAAACTCGAGCAGCGAGGCCGCGCACACCGCGTCGATCAGCTTCTGCTCGGCGATCCGCTCAGCTTCTTCGCGCTTGCGGCGCGCGTCCCACATGGAATCCACCGACATGTTCAGGTTGTCAAAGCCGTTGCTGCTGCTGTTGCTGCTACTGGGCCGAAGCGGTTCTGAAGAGGCCTTGGGCGATTCGGGCGGTGTGGGCGTCGGGCTCGGGCCTAACGCTGAGGCGCCACTAGCGGCGACGACAGCGCCGTCCACGTCGCGCGTGGTCGAGTCGTCCACGGGTGCCGACGCCTCCCACGACTGGTTATTGGCTGAGCGGTCCATCTGGCTGGATGTGGAGTAGAAGAGAGATGATAATGGCGAGTACAAGGAAGAGGAGAGCGGGGGCTGTGAGCTTGGAGCTGGCAACTAGGAGTTGGGCGAGTTGAGTTCTCTGTCCACAGAAGGCCGCGCTTGTGTAGAGAAGGCTGCGTGTTCGGATCTGGTGCGGAAAAGGTGGTGGGTCGGCTCATGATAATTCCCACTGAGGAGCTACGAAGGACCTGAATAGTAGACGTGGGTACCTGGACAACAAATAAACTTTATTAATTGACACAAAGTATTAGTTGAAGAAGGTAATTAGATCCATATTCTGATTTTACTGATATCAGCTTGCACGGGTATAAAATGTCATGTAAAGAATGCTGGAGTGGGTGTGGGGAGCTCTGAGTAGAGAGCCGTCTCTTGCGAAAATTCCGGCCATGAGACAAGGACGAGACAAAACAAGCAAGATAGAGACCATCATTCTGCGAACGGGAAAGATGGCTGCCTTGTTAAACAGGTCAATTCAACTTGAACCATCGATGCTTGATGGCTACAGCAGCCTGTAGGTATATGATCACAGTTATTCTCTTTACGCGACGACCGGGGTGACCGTGCTGTTAACGCTGAGTAAATGTTGTCTTCAGGTTGCGCGACTCATCAGCTTGATTAAATCTTTTCCCCATTCAGCAAGCGACGAGTGCGACCACACCATTGCTTTGTTCGTTCGTTGTGGTCATGTCGACACGTTTCTATTTTGTTTTCGTGTTCTTGGTTCGCCCTGCATATCGAAGATTCTTTCATCTCCATCGAGGACTAGTGGCCACCAGACTTACCATCCTTGAGAGACCAGTGGTTGGGTCGCCGCCCGTCGTTGCGAAACTTGCGGTCCGCTCGCTGGAGCACTTCGAGCTTCACCTTCCACTCTTGAGCGAGATCCAAATCGTTGTCGGCGAGGTATCGCAGGTCCTCTCGCTTGATCGAGTCGGACTCGAGAACCTTGGACGGGTCCATGGGCACGACGTATCCGCTCTGTTCCTTTCCATATGTCCAGTACGGCTTGCCGTCAAAGTTGAGTCCATCGAGCCACGAACCGCTGACAGCGACGAGCTCAGCCTGCGTGGCCGAGTTGACGATCGTTCCGCGGACACAATCTGACGGAGTTGCTGCTGACGCGAACATCCCGCCCATTCCCTTCTTCTCGTCCGGGTTGAACTTGAGATCACATACAAATTTATTCTTCGGGTCCTCGAAACGGATCGCGCCCATCAGATCGACGGTACGATCGCCCCACAGAAACCCTCCGTTCTGCATCAGCGGCAAGTGGTAGGTGATCACTGTTCCGTCTGGGAAGCCCACACGGATAGGGCCGGCGTTGTTCTGAATGAACGCGCTTGACTTCATGCTAAAGCTCGGCGGGTTCCACACAACGTGGCCGTTGATGGAATATTTCTTTCCCAGTAGCTCGAAGTTTGTGATCGGCGGATGGTGGCTCGTGTGCTCGCAATACACTTCGGTTCCATCGTTCATAATCGTCTGGTAGGTCTCGCCTAGGATCGGGTTGAACGGCTTCATCTGACCGGTGCCGTGATGGAGGCCTGCCACGGCATACGCCATGACATACTTAAACCGCTCCAGCGGATCCGTTTGCTCAGCAGCGATGTTGAGAAATGTCGGGCCGTACAGAAACAGGTCCACAATACGCTCGAGGTTGGTGCGTGGCTCGAAAATACGGACAGGAAGCGACAAACCGACCATTCCCTTGCCCTCCATGAGCGCGCCACTTGCCGATTTGAGCACATCCTTGAGCACACCTGCTTGTTTCTTGGCGACTTCCTTATCCATCAATTTCAATCCGCCAGACGAAACACGAGCCATTCCCTTGACGTATTCGATCGGGTGAAACGCGGCGGCCTCCGGTCGACGCCCGTGTGAAGAACCGACCTCTGAACTGGTGCCTTGAACACTATATTCGCTTTCGTCCCCGCTCTCCGCGTCGTCGTCGTCGAGGCTCAGTTGAGCCAACGCCAGCTGCGACTGGTTCACATGCTCAGCCAACACGGCCAAACTGCCCAGGCGTTGCAACATAAACTCGCGCTTGGTCTCCGCCGAGAGGTATCCGCGGGCGTCAATATCTGTCACGTGGGTCACAAGCGTACGACCGCCGTGCAAAGGTTCCAGTAGCCACCCACCAAGCCCTTGGTGAGCTCGCACGACGCCGCTGGCCGCTGGCTTCCGCTCGTTCACAACCGATTTCTCAAGCACCGTGATCACGATCTGGCGCGGATAGTCGTGCTCGTCGTCATCGTCTGGTACGAGTGCACTGGCGGTCTTTGTTCTCCGAACTTGGCGCATGAGCAACAGATCGCGTGGCGCACACATCGAACTGTAGTCCACAGTGTTGAGCACAGCCGCGATGAGTGCAAAGAGCGCCATGCTGTTTAGTGTCGTGGGCCACGACGTCGCCAGCAGTCCACCGACAAGAGCTCCGACGGCAGCAGCGACCTGCGGCGCCACAAAAGGCTTGACGCTTCGGACCTGATTGAATCCTTTGCTGAGGTGCACGAGTTCCGTCTTGTCGTCAAACTTGGCAACATGGGTCGACAAGGGGAACTGGATATCCCAGTCGGCACGCTTGCTGTGGTCGCACAGGAAATGCGATGCGACTTCAGATGACACTGGCAGCACCACGCTACCTCGTGCGATCCACTTGCCGTCTTTTGGATTGAAACCTAGGCTCGAGATCACGCCATTCGCTGCTTCCATGGGGCTGAAAACCACAGGCGACGCCGTGCCCTTCGCATTCCCAAGTAGCATCTTAAGCAGGTTCATGTCCCGCGCGAGTTCGTTCTCCATCGTGACGCTCGTGGTCGCGAGTGATGCCGACGGTTTGTTCAACGCTCTCGTCGTCGTGGTCTCCGCTGGACGCGCAGGCGAATCAGTAGTCGCCGTCAATCCCGCGGACGACGGCGCAGCCGCTGCCGTCGATGATGCCGAGCTGCTGGGCGCCGACACCACCCGCATCACGCGCTTGTCGGCTCGGCTGCCTGCTCCTCCTGCTGCTGCTGTTGCTCCACCAAGGCCCGCGATCGCCGGCTGGCTGCCGAGTCGCTGGCGGCGTTCGTCGGCAATGCGCGCAATACAGTTCTTGAACACCGTGAGCCACTCGGCCGCTGTCTTGCCGTCCTCGGACGAGAGACAGTACAGCGTGCCCGTGGCGTTGTCCGTGAGGTGGATGCGCGTCGAGTTCCACGTCTCGCTGCGGCCGCCGTCGTCGACGGTGCAATACTTGAGCTCGAGCACGACCGACGGTCGGCTCTCGCGGCGGTTCGAGAAGTAGCTGAGCGTGCGTCCGTCGCACACGAACCAGCGCTGCTTCCATCCTTTGAGCATCTGACCTTTTTTCTGGAGCATGCCTTCTTTCATGAAGGTTGGGTCGAACCCAGGCAGCGACTCGAGCGGCCGGCGCTCGGTCTACAGACCGCATACAGAGGCGGTGAGCACACCGTTGGATAGCGTAGACTCAGAGCTTTCCTACAAGCGCATACCTCGCCCTGCGTTATGTCGTGGAGCGCCTGCATGGCCGTCGGCTCGAGCTCGCTTTCCTCCCTTTTCCTGTTTGCTTTTTGCGTGCTCACTGGGAAGCGCAACTTCCACGTGTGCCGTCAGGTTGTGGATGCGGAGACTGCTGGAAAAGTCAGAGAGAGAGAGAGCAGGCGGACGGATATCGGTCGGAGAACCGGTATCTCCAGAAAAAGTATAACATATCTAGCCACTCAAAAAGAAACGATTTACTTATATAGGCTCAAGTTGAAGTTAATCCTTTCGGGACTGTACATCTTGGTGGTCTCACCTCATCAACCCAACGTGGCGTGCGCTGTACCGACACGTAGCTACTGTTTCTCGCAGAATTGTGACGCTACTCATGGCGCTGTCTACAGTATAACAGTATCATTATCCTTGGCTGGGTCTAGAAAGGTTCGTCTTGATGTGCTCGACTCCGCCTGCAATGTACAGTATGACACGCGCCACGAGATGAAAAAAACCTTAAGTTCTTGTTGGGCCAACAGTCGTCTAGAAAACGGCCTCGAGCGCCGAGTGGTTCTCTGCACAGAAGGCACGCTATTGGTGCGTGTAATCTCAAAAGTCAATCGATCACAGCAAGAGCGCAACGAATTTGTCCAATCTTGGTGTGTTCACTTGCTTTCACTATTGATCATCAAATCCGACAGACCGAGCTGGCCGGTTCCTGCCCGGAACGACAGACGTTCGCGACCTAACGGTTCGACGCCATGCAGTGTGCGTACCCTACCGCGTCGTCTTCTCCGCTTGGATGGCCTTGTGCGCGTTCGCGAGCCCGTAGCCGTACTGGTTGTTGGGCCAGTCGTCGTCGGTCGTATTGCCGCACACGCCCGTGTACCAGCCAATGGGCGTCGGCAGCAAATTTGGCGCCAACACCTCATTCCGCAGCGTGGTCGACGTCAACAGCGCGCGCACTTTGTCGTATCCGAGCGTCTTGTCGAGACTGAGCAGCAGCGCCGCGACGCCCGTGACGTGCGGAGTCGCCATGCTCGTGCCGGACAGAGCACGGTACTCGTTGTCCGCCAAGTGGCTCGCCGACACGACCTCCTGGCCGGGCGCTGAGATGTCTGGTTTGAGGATGTCGGTCTGGAAGCCGTTGGGGCCTTTGCAGCTGAACGACGAGAGCGTATTGTTGATAGTCGTCGAGCCGACTGCGATCACGTTGGCATAGTTTCCAGGCGATCTAGCGGTGTTGCAGTACGGACCGCTGTTGCCCACAGCGAAAACCGGGATGATCCCTGCCGCGTGCCACGCTGCGACCATCGGAATGTACCCCTTGTTTGCCGGATTCCCGCTCCACGAGTTGTTGATCACGTGCGGGGCCTTGGAGCAGTCGCGGTTGCCGCCTTCCGGGTCGGTCGGGCACACGAACCACTCGCCACAGGCTACCACACTTGGTTCAGCACACACGCCAAGCGGACACCCCATACAGGCGATCCACTTGCTTCCTGGAGCGACGCCCAGCCCATCCGCGCCGACGATCGTGCCCAAAGTGTGGGTACCGTGGCCGTGCGGATCATACGGCAGCGCCGTCTTGTTTACTGGGTCGAACCAGTTGTAGTCGCTACGCATCGAATCGCGCAGTGACTCGTGCGTGTAGTGCGCGCCAGTGTCCAGGTTGCCAACCACCACACCCTCACCGGTGACGCCGGCCGCCCAGGCTTCTGGTGCCTGCACCCTAGCGACACCCCACTCAATGGATCGCTTGGTGTGGAGCTCGGTTGCCGCGACTGGGTCGGCCTCCACAGCCTCTGGAATGTCGATCGAGCCCACCTCAACCTCGCGAATCACAGCAACGTTGGCAAGAACAGCGAGCTTCTCCACCAGTTGGAGCGTTGCGCCGGTAAAGTAGCGCGTGTTCAGCGACCAGGATTGGTACTGCGACGTGAACAGCGGCGTCGCCGTCGCTATTGCGGCTTCTTCAGCAAGCATTGCGTCGATCTCGCGCTGGCTCTCGGATGCCACCGCTTGCAGCGAGTCGACCACGAACTCGATCTTCTGCGCGCGCGAGTCGAAATCCAGCAGCTCAGCGCGCTCCAGCAGCCGGCGCTGCGCCGAGGATCCGCGCATCTCGACCGCAATGTCAACGGTGTCGGCCTTGGATAGACGGCGCCGCACGTCGCGATGGACGTTCGGTAGCGGCGCATGCTGCGGGGAGGCAGAGGCGACGGTGACGGCCGCGGCCGTGAGCCAGAGCACCCAGCGGATCTGCATGGTCGGGGTTTGCTCTATTGATTTGCGGCAAATTGGCAAGTGCGGGGCCTTCTTTTTCTGGCGGTCATGGTCTTCGTCTGGGATGAATGGCTCTTTCTATGGCTGGATGGTTTGATCTGATAATGACCCACTGCTGGACGTCGACGTTTGCTGACCAATCGGAACTTCCGATTCGGAAGTGAGACCTTCTCGGTGGAACCGACAAATACAGCCAATCGCCATTCTGTATTCAAGAAAGGCCGTTCTCAATGACCAATCAAATCACACTATTATCATGCAGTTGCGAGTTCTAGCAAAGCAAGCCGCAACTAAAGATGACCTCAGCCACGTTGCTTTAGCAACTGCCCGTGATACCGACGTCCTTGGCCGTGACCGTACCCGCACCACCAAGCCACGTGCGCAAGGCGTTGACGATTGCGAGGTCGCGATGCACGCGCGTGTACTTGCCGCTGGCAAAATTCTCGACGGTGTAACCGCACGAGCCGGCGCGGAAGGCCTTCTCGTAGGGCATGCTGATGGCACACGCAAAGCCCGTGGCTCACCCACAAGTGAAGTATCCGTCTGGAAAGCCCGTAGCGCCGCTGGTTCTGAATGTGTACGAGCTGAGCACGACCTTGATCTTCCAGTCGCCGTCCGTGCGGCTGAAGAGCTGCGCCTCAAACTGGCGGTGCCTGGCCACGTTTATATCCCGAATGAGCGCCGAGCCTTTGTCGCCCAGTTCGCGCGAGCTGGAGCCTGGCGCCTGCTGGTCGTGGTCGTCGTTCTGGACCACATAGCGAGACGCGGGCAGCACCCAATATCCACGTTGGTGGTAGTTCGGGTTCTCAGAGGACCAGATCTTGAGCTTGGCGATGTCGGTGTCCGAAATGCCCTCGGCATTGTACCGCTTGTCGAGCCCCTTGATAAAGTTGTAGTCATTAGTCTCATCGCAGGCGAGAAATCCAGCCTCGCCACCCAGAAGAATCTCGCCCCAGGAGATGAAATCCGCTAGCAGCGAGCCGCCCATGGATTTGGTGAAGAGCCCGAAAATGCCGGCGACGTCCGTCGGGAAAATGTGTTTGATCGCATCGATGCGGAAGCCGCTGAAGCCCACTTTGAGCAGATCCACCAAGTACTGAGCGATCCGTTTACGCACGTAGGTCTTGCTGGTATCCAGATCCGATAGCCCCACCAGCCAGTTGGTACGTATCGGCCCAGGACGAGATGCCCTGCTAACAGTGGAAATCTGACGGTCAGAAGGGGACGGTTGGGAACTCGAGCATGGGCTGCTGGGCTGTGTACTCGTTGTACTGGTATTTGACTCGAGCGCCAAGGGATCGCCGTACTATACACGTACGGCGACCCCTTGGCGCTCGAGTGGGGCCCCCATGTCGAACAAGACGACCCTGACTACTTCCAGTGGGTCGGAATGTGGTCGTAGTTACCTGCCGCCATGTGGTTGATCACGGCGTCAGCGTAGACATGAACGCCGCTTGTGCGGCAGGTCTGAATCATAGACCGTAGCTCGTCGCGGGAGCCAAGTCTCGAGAAGAGGCGGTAGCTCACTGGTTGGTACACTAGATACCACGGGTTGCGCTGGCCGTCTTTCGTGTAGATGTCGGACAACACACTCTCTTGCGGCGGATTGATCTTGACGCCCAAGTATCCAGCCTTGCCCAGAAAGTCCACACATTCGGCTTAGATGTTCTCGTACGGCCACCCGAACAAATCCACGATCGCACCACGCTGGCCGCCTTATATGACGGACGGCTGTGGAACAGCAGCGTTCTGCCACACAAAGTTGACGGGGTCTGGCTTCAAAGTCCACGTCTCGCTCGCACCGCTTGGCATGCATCGGATCACAATATCGAGCGCTGAGGTCAGAGTCGTGTCGACGATCTTGTTGGACGACGTGGACGGTGACGCGCCGTTGAAGATGTAGACACATGAGGCAGCCGCTCACAAGAACGTGCGCACGTTGACCGTCGCCGACTTGCGGTCACTGCTGTACACGACGTGTGCGTAGCCTTAATGCGAGTGAAGATCCTGGTACTCGCCAGTCCAGCCAGAAGCGTTTCGACGCGGCTGCTGCCAGCGTCGACTCTCCGTGCTTGGCGCGTAGCTGAGCCCCGAGCAGGAATCCCCGAACGAGTCCCAGCCGCCAAGATCGGGCGGAATGATTGGACTTGGTGCCGGAGCCGTCGTAGCCGACGGCGGTCCCAGAGTTGGGCTTGACGTTGGCGTTGAAATTGGCGTGGGAACTGCGGCGACGCCACCGACCGAGTAGGTGCCGGCGACCGCGATCTTGTAGTTGGCGTTGTTGTTGTTGTTGTCCCAGACGCTGTTGCTTTTTTTTAACACAAACTCCAGCGAGGAAGCCGACGAGAGGTCGTACTTGAACCAATCAGCCGCTGATGGGAACGCGAGCGAAGCGTTGCTTGTCGACATGGCGATGCCGGGCACGGTCGTCCACGTGCCACCGTTGGCAGCATAGTGCATCCGCGTTGTGGTCCACGTGGTCTTGTAGAAGACGTGGACGCCTGAGCCATCATGGGGCTTGTACAGCATTTACGCTTGAAGTGTGCATATCGCCGTGGCGACAAACACGACGAGATGCGTCCAGCGCGTGAAGCTTATTCCGAAATACAGTGGCGGAGTTGCTGGCCAAAGAGCAGATTGAAGAATGAAGACCATCCAACACCCTTAGATACTGGTTGGTGGCTTCTGCCAAACCGCGAATTTACTTTGAGCAATGCCACGCTGCTTGGAGCTGAGTACTGCACGGTATCCGGCTGGATTCTGATTGCGTGGGCAGAAGTTGTTGATGTTCATTCGCGCAGAAGTTGATTGGCGGCCCGTCACTAACTCAACCTCGCCAACTTTCCAGGATCCACAACATCCACAACAAGGTAGATTTGATTCTCGCCCTCGTGGTCGAGGATGGTGGTAACATCATGCCACCTTATTTTGTAATTGCGTCCCCTCGACTTGTTTAAGTCTGGATGTGCCAACGGATTGGATCTAGAAACGCAGCTTGTGCTGCGTGAAGACTTCCATTGCAACGGGAGGTTCAAGCGCAATTAGAGGCAAGCGAAATGCTGGCGGATCATTCGCAAACCGCTCATGCATCGAACTTTACAGCTCAGTGTGACTGTTATTTTTTGCTAAAGACCTTGTCTAGTGATGACGCCTACCCTGTGGTGAAATTGCTGGAAAATCTACGGTTATGCAAGCGAGTGAACTTTCATACTCACCGGTGAGAGATAGGATCTAGAGGGACACACATCCTTGGAGAGACTCGAGCACTGTGTGGATCACCTCGACCTGTTTGCGTTGGAGCGTGAACTGTTCTTGAAACTGGGCCCGCTGAAGCTCCTGCTGCTGTTCAAAGTGCTTCTTCTGCAACGAGATCTGTTCTTGGTGGACACTTCTAAATTTCTCCGTGATCCGGACAACTATCTCCTGCAACGCTTCTGAACTTGCACCAGGTGTCTTGACAATACGGGTGTCTGGTGACTGAATGACTGGTTGAGGAAGACTCATACGTTTCGGCCTCTCCGGAATCACAACGCACGACGGGTGGCTGTTTTTCTGCTGCTTCGGCTTCGGCATATCTTGAGAATTTGCATGGGCAAAGCTAGAGTGCTGGATCGTTTGAGAGGTATCTTGCGACGTCGTTGGGTCTTCATCTTCTTCTTGAGAAATCACAACTGGTAAATTCTTCGAAAATGTGTTGTCTCGCTCAATTGCGCGTTCTTGGAGCTTCAAGAGACCGGTAAAAGAAGTCAAACCTCCCATAGTAAAATCAGCAATTGGTAGCGGCGTCTGTGTGTTTTTGACGTGTGGTACGGGCGATGGCGACGTCTGCTCAGGTTCACTTTGCGCTGGTCGATCTTCAATCGATAGCTCGAGAGAGTGAGCGCGTGCTCGGGCCGGTTGGTGAAGCGCTTGTTCTGGTTGAACACGCGGACTGGAAGGAGTAACCGCCTTTGCAGGTAGCGCCAATTGCTGTGCCATCACAATGCCTTGAGACGTCGCCTTCCGCTTCGCTCCAGGACTCTCAATCGATTGCGACGTGAGCTGAGTCGCGCCACTTACCGCAGCCTCATCTCCAAAGTACCGATGCAACACTGGCATGTACGACGGCGGGCGATCTTTTGCTGCCCATTCGTCTGCACCTTTCGCAGCAACTGCCTGCACCCACGAGCGGTGCTGGGATTGCCACTTGGACAGCACGCGGCGGAGCTAGCAGCACAACACGGCACAGCACCGGCTCACACGTATGAGCAGCCGCCCATCGAATCATCGCCCCCTCTACATACTCCGCACCTTGTTTTCTGCGAGAGCAACGCCTTTTTCTTGCTGCAACCTCGCAGCAAGCGCCCCCCACGCCTTGCGCTTGGCCTCGTTGCCCTTGGCGCCGTCGATCTCTGTCGCTATCGCCGCGTCTTTGAAGCGCAGCGCCAGCACCGCGCCGATCAGCTCGCTGGTCCACGCGAAGCGCTCGTCCGTTGCCGTTGCTGCCGTGGGCTTGTCGTCCATTGTCTCTCGTTTCCCTCTGTTGTGCTTTGAGCGATTTTCCCTTTGTGCTGAGAAGGCTTTCCGCGCTAAGTTTCGTCGCGTCGTTGTCGTTGAAGCATAGAACAGAGTGGTGGTCAAAATGCATATGTGGTACCCCCCCTCATATGTAATATCAGTACACATCGTAAAAAGAGAAGGGTGTAAATTTACAGTACTCAGTTCTGTTTCTCATAGGCAGCCATAGGCAGCGCTCTTCTATTAAGGGCAATTTTTGTGCATGTCACGACAATTCCAAATTACAGAACTACTCACACACACGAATGACAGACTCCTTCCCTCGGTGGCAATGACACCCTTCCAGCAGAGAGGCACGTCAATGGACGGATCAGTGGCTGCCAACGCAGTTGTCCAAGCGGTTGGCTTCTGAGGTCTCTACTCAGACGACTCCCAACTCAGGAGTGCTTTCTCGGCCCTGAAAGTTCTCTCACTCTTGAACAGCAATGGCACGACGTCATAAAAACGAGCATCAAGGGGAAGCACGCGAAGCCGCGCGTGTACAAGAGGACCCAGTATCCCTATGACTTCAAGCGCCCAGTGATACAGTTCTACGACTACACGAGATCGATCAACGCCACCATCGCTGCGTTCTGCTCGCATGTCTTTGGCCGTTCAAGCGGAGATCTCTGTGCGCGCACGTAGCCAAGTGGAAGAAGGCGAAGGACAAGATCAGCGAGCTCGCCGGCAACGTGAGAACGGCGCCCCATGCCCGCCATCGAGCGAAGGGCACAGCAACGGTGCTGACGCTTGCGACAGAACGAGTCCTCGCGGACTGGATCACCAGTCTTCATCGAGACGGCATCTAGGGATACATTACGAGGTGGTCCACACAGGATAGAGTGGAACTCCTCCCCTCAGACTCGAATTTACACAGTTAGTCTTTTACCACGTGGGTGCCCGTCGATCGGAGATCGACTCGGAGCGACGGCTCAAGAAGAGGCTTCCTCAAGCAAGAAGATGATTGTAGCGGACAGAGGCCCGCTACAGTCGCCGCCGGGTAGCCGCGTAGGTCGGGATTCCCAGTCGCGCGTTCCGGCCGCCGTGAGCAGGTGAGTGGGTACGGTGTTCGCGCCCGATTGGGCTGCGAACACCGTACGCACTCTGTTCCCCACGCCACAATCCGGATACTGAGCTGCTTCAACTCACTGGAGAGATCTGGCAGGCTGAATCCGCCTTCTCGACGGGGAAGTGACGCCGTCGCTGGGCTCATCCAGGCCCGTCTTGTTGGTGGAGCACCGAGAACTTGTCGTGCCAAACGTAATAGTGGACGCTGCAGCTCGGCGATGCGCTTACCGGTGGGCCAGGCTTGGCGCCCGACGAACAGCAGCTTCGGGATAATGATGGCTAAACCCTTTTGCGCGCTGGAGCACGTCGGTTGTCTTGACCTGGGCCAGGTGCAGCCGTGCTCGGTGTTGGTGGATGGCGGTGTCCTAGACGAAATGTCGAGGTGGGCAGGAGACGTGCGCCCCTAATAACGCGCGAGCTGGTCCGCTTCCAGTTGCGGGAACCCGATCTCACCTATGTCCGCGGGTCAACCATGCTCAGCGAGGGTCACGGCATGGCTCTTGTCGACGTTGATCTCGAGGCCAAAGCCGCGGCGAACTTGGTCAATACGCGACGAAGCCCGGACACTTCGCGTGGATGCGCCAGTGTGACGAAGTGATCCGCGGATCGAGAGGCTCCGGCCAAGGGAACATACAGTGGGATACGATTCAAGAGACTCATAGTCATCCCGAATGTGCCGGGTTCTGTAGGCTGGATCCGTAAGCCGGATAGCCGACTCTACACCGGTTTAGTGACTGTAACGGGACTCAGTCCAGCTCAGCTATCGCAAAGGCGAAGAGCTGTGTAGATCTGACTCTGAGGAAGCGTAAAGCAAATGAAACTCGCACAGAAGTGTGAGCCGATGGTTGGCCTTGGGAATCTTGAGTCTCGGGCCTTGGGCTTCGGAACGAGGGATGACTTGGAGGGAAGAGGAGGCAACTTGAGTGGTGAAAGGTAAAATTACACCTGATTAGAAATGCAGTCATGGTTCCTGCCGCTGCTCTAAATGCACCCTAAGGGCTCCTAGAGGTTTTACTCGAAAAACCTTGCTCCTACATATAAAACCTACGATCCTGATATATTTAACCTTGAGTACTCCGAGATTCAACCGAGAGACCTTGAACTTGAAGTCTGGTGGGAAGATTCTCTGCGATGTGATTGGTTCCGCCACTCACATGAACCTGGCTGTCGCATCGGTCGCGTCACCAGTCCAGTTCCCAAAGAGCAGGAACCATCATTCCGCACATGATTACTCAGGTGGTGATTACTCGATAATGCACCAACTGTCTGTGCCGGAATGGTCGTGACATCATCCGATGACGTCACCTGTGCACATGGGTATCGGCGGTATTAGCGGTATCCGATCGGTAATTGGCACCCATGGTGCACTGTGAGGTGGTGTGTACCACACAAATCTACCTCCATTTGAGGGCCAATTACAGTGACTCCTAGATTAGTGACGGGATTTTGAGAGTCAGTGGTAGAAGTGCGTTTTCTTGCTTAAGTGCGGTATCCGCTTAGGTATGAGGGACCTGTGGCCCCTACGGCACATGCCTTGCAGTAATAGACTTTAGCTTTTGCCGACAACTACACAAGCCTCCAGCCTCTCCGAGATCGACCGACGACACCCGTGCCTCAGCGCCCGACTATACAAGGTACGCCTGCGTGTATTGGGACTGCTAGTTGTGGATTAGTATTAGATCTTGGTGTGCCGGTGTTTGCGTATTGGTGTGCGACTACTGGAGCAAAACTCCCGTAAGGCTTTGTCTGAGAGGGACTCGACTGGCTCCGAGGCTCCAAAGACGTTCTATAAATAGTTTATTCCCCCACATATCCGGCTCTATAGCCTCAGTATTCCATATTGAGAGTGTTGTTTCAGGAGGTGCGTCCTCCTTTGCGAATATATTGGTAGTTATTCAAGCAGGGCTTGTTAATTGGAATATTTTCACCCCCCCCCCCATTATGTTCCTGAAGTCTGTCTGCGTTTAGTGATCAGTACTCGATCCGTTGTGGCTCTCAACTGCTCTGACTTTTAAAGAGTCAAGTCAAAAGGGCACACAGTGTGAGGAAAGTCGAAAACCCCAGATCTGGCGCAACCCCTTCGCTAGAGATCCGGCCGGTAAAGAGACGTACTACATTTTGCTAGAGCGAAACGGTAGAAATCCGAACACGCTTTATCACACCAGGTAGATGGTAGTGTCGTCTGCGTATCCCACGGTAGTAAGGGTCTCGCTGTGTGGGAGGCGAATCCCGTGGATATCTGGGGCCGCTACAATGGTGTCGTAGAGGGTGTCAACGGCTAGGATAAAGAGCACCGGTGCCAGGGGGCATCCTTGCCGGATGCCATTAAGCACGTGCTGGTCGGAGGAGGAGGAGGAGTCCGCGAGGAAGGCCGCGGTTGTCGCCATGTGCATACCCCTTAATTGCGTCCAGGACTTCAGTCTCTGAGAAAGGGTCGAGGAGTTTGGCGGGGTTGAATTGGCTCGAGACAGGGGCAGTTTCGCAAAGTCTTATCTTGGAGTGCCACTGAACGGTGCCACGTTGTGTGACCGGAGCACAGTCAGTTGCCAGCCGGCCGGGCTTTGACGGGTCCGGCAGGAGTGGGTCCGCCGTCTTGGAGCTGAACTTGGTAGAGATACGTCGGTAAAAGGCTCGGCATGCGTCAGCCCCGTTAACTGCGTATTGGGCGAAAAGGTTCGTGCGGAGTCGGCGGATGCGATCTTGCTTGAGGGCGGTAATGGTGTCCCGCAGGCGCCGAACACGCTCGCGGGGGTCGAGACTGAGTCCCGCAAGCTCGCCCGTGATTCGGTCCACTGTAGCTTCAACTTCCTTTGTGCCGGTGGTTTGTCGCTGAGCGCTATGCAGTGCTCGGCGCGAGCGCTGGTCGCTCCGCTGGTAGATAGCGGTCGCAGTGCGGTGATCAGTCAGTTCGGCGAGGATGTACGGAGCTTGACCTTCAGCTCGTCCCAGCGGGCTGCGGTAGCGTCAGGTGGGATGTCGCCGAGCTCCACCGTCGCTGCTGCCATAAAGGCCACTGATAGAGCCGCCATGGCACCTGAGGCGTCGCGCGGGAATGGGTACTTGACCGTCTTGCGGCTGCGGCGACCGCCGACTCTCCGCGCTGGCTTGCACACACGGAGGACTAAGCAGACCGCGTTGTCGTCGCTTGGACACGGTGGGGGCTCAGTGTAAAATCCCACCATGCGTGGTAATGCGGACGTGCTGACGTAGAGCTGGTCCAGCCTGCTTGAAGCAAGGAGGGAGCCGCTATGCGCGCAGCGGTAAGCGTGGTACGTGGCGTCGAAGTCCCGGCGTTGGTCTGTTATCTCGATCGCAAGCGTCTCAGTCGTTGCGTCCGTCACTTGCCAGTGCTCGATCATAGCCTGAAGGACCGGCGACCCCGCGCCGATTCCTCAGTGATGCTGCTGCAATTCAGTTCAGCGCCTAGAATGCAGTTGAAG